>JBBPDI010000009.1:11888530-11909889 GCA_037974545.1 Cucumis variabilis | reverse complement strand
AATAACATTTGAAATTTTCTTGTAAAGAAGAAAACTAAATCCTTAATAAAAAAAATTTCAAACTGTTAATAAAATTTTTTTTAGTAAAATTCGTAAAATACCATGAAAACAAGCTCTAGCTGGTTTTAACTAATTTTAAAGAAAAAAATGAAAAATAAATAAATAAATAAAATGTTTAAAATTGAAAAGACTGAAAATGAATAAATGAAAAGCGGAAGCAAAACTGTATCCCCATATGGTATGTCATGAACCCTTTCTATTGCTCGTCTGCTTTTTAGATCCCCTACCTTTGCTTGAAATATTAAATATGAAAAATGGTGAGTATATAAAAATATACTCAGTAAGGGACACACTATTGGTCCCATTAGGTGATATGTTAACTTTTTGTTAGAAACGTAATAATAATGACGTGTGTAATGTAATTGTTTTGAATTATGTTTTTGTATTGAACATATTTCGTGTACATTATTTGTAATTAATTGTAATATTTTAATTTTCATAATTTACTGCAAATTTTGTTAATCATGCGATGTGGAACCGAAAACAATAACTACAAAAAGAAAATAAATTAACTTAAAATAATAATAAATTAACTAACAAAAAAAATAATATTAAAAACCTTCCCCGATGCACGTCGCATATTGGGGAAGATGTTCCCCTACGTGCTGACAACGTGCATCGGTGAATTTTTCCCCGTCGTCGACGTAATGTGCGTTGGGAAAAGTATCCTCGATGTGCTTTCTTTGATGCACCTTCCGATGTCGACTCCAACGTCAAGGTAGTCTTTCCTAACGTTTTTTTTTTGTGCTTTTGCCGATGTGGGACAGCGTCAGAAACAATCCTATTTCTTGTAGTGACACCTGGGCGATTAAGACCATACGAACAACCCTAATCGTGCGAGTGATTCCATGGGAACACCCCTAGTTGTGCAAGTGATCCGTAGGTACACACTCCAATAATGTTTGTGATGCGTAGATACACCCCTAATCATGCAAGTGATCCTGTTGAAACACTCCTACTCGTGCGAGTGATCCTGTATGAACACAATATAAATTACCCTTAACCATGCATATGATCTGTAACTACCTGTCGTTGACACATAATCATGCATTTTGGTTCCATTGTTCTACCCAAAATGCCATAATAACTTGTAAAAATACAATTATTGTGGCTTTTTAGATAGAATAATAGAACCAAAATGCATGATTAGGTGTCAAAACACACAGATTCCATTGCAAATTCATAAATATAAGAGAATGCAATTTGCATAAGTCTCGATGCCTGTTTTACCCTATTTTTAAGTGCTTTGTCACAAGATTATAGAGAAAATAAAGCATAGTGAATCGCAGAGGAGTGCGTGCAAAGGCTTCGAGATAGGAACCTTGTCTGGCGAATAAAATTCTTAAGTGAGGAACCACATCAACATGCGAGGAAGATTCACTAGTAGACAAGAATGATAGTTGGAGTTGATGTGACTTGACAAAGGTTGCAATCAACTTTGACATAATTAGAAGAATATAAGTTTTCTACCAAAATTTGTCTATATAAAGCCTCATTCTACACCAAGCAAAGAGGCTGGCTTGAATGGGCCAAAACGTAGAGAGTCAGTGGAAAGGACTAGCTTTTCCGCTGTCTGTAAAAGTTATCTTCTTCTTTTCCAGTCAATTTTGTAAGTGAGAGCTTAGAGAGAGGTTGAGGAGAGATTCCACCATTCCATGTCCCCTAACTTGTAATATTTCTCATTCTATTTACTTTCCACTTTTGTATTTCTTTATCATGTATAGTGCTCATATTTTACAGTGGCCTAAGGCCTACATTCTTTAATACATTGCACATTTATTCTTTTCCAATATGTCATTATTTTACTGTTCATTTGTCAAAGTGTAATATGTAGTTCAGATTTGTGATAGGTTCTTGATAGATAATCTAACTTATAAGGTCTATCGTGTTAGATGAGCTATACTTCATCGCTTGGCCAATGTTTGTCACCAATTACTCAAGAGAGTAAGTAACAAGAACATAGCTAACGCATGCAAGGAGGATTTTAGAGACAAACTCAACCTTGGCGATTAAACCTCCATCACTTGTGTCCTGAAAGGAGAACAAGTGTGGTGAGTTGGTGCCGAGAGGTTGCCACCCTTAAAATAGAGGTAATATAAATCTTAAAAGTAACAACTGCTAGATAGTTATTGCTTAATGAAGTTTTGTCATTTGCATTCCAAGAGGCAACCAATTGTGGTGTTTAAGCCATTGAGAGGTGCTCACCTTAATCAAAAACCAATTAATTGATCTCTATCGCATCACGACTTATCACAAAATTTAACCACTTACAATGCGGAGACCTTCCTTCACAATTTCTCAATGCAAGTTAGTTCTTACCCATCTTCTTACCATGTTTGTAACCTTTTAAAAAATCTCTAGTGTAGATAATAGACTTAACTTAGACACATATTTACTTTATACTGTATAGTTGTTTTATACTGCCAAGAAAGGGAGTAAGCTTTATAACTAAGATTTGATATCAATTCTAGAGTGTACATAAGTCGGGTTGGTGGAAAATTATGGACCAACCCAAAATATCCGTGTTGGCAAAAAATGAACCCTATCGATTCAATATGCAAGAGTCAACCCAACCCAACTCAACCTAAAAATTTTGAGTTGGGTTGACGGGTTAGGTTTTTTTTTCATCTCACCTTAATTTAGAAAAATTTTCATATTGTTTTGCAATACGCAAGGTGAACAAATTGTCATTCAAGGTGCAAAGCTATATATATATGTATATGTATATATATATATTATAAATTCAAATTGCAAGTATACAATTTATATTCAAAAGAAGGTTTACTTTTAGGTTTATATATATACATAATCGGGTTGGATCGGATCAACCTGATCCCTTACTTACACAACCTAACAATCTGACTCAAAATTTTCTTTCTCTAATTTTCTAATCCAACCCAACTCACACAAAATTTAACCCAATCCAACCCTTACAGTTTGGATTGGATAATCCAGATTGGTCGTGTTATCATTTTTTTAACACCTTTAATCAATTTCTTGTGTTAGATCCTAGCTTACCCAGGAAATCTACCATTTCGCTTACACTTGAACAAGCAATAAGAAAACTTGTACTCAACGAGGATTTAGTAACTACGCAAGAATTTTGATACATAGTAAGAACCATGACTTGTCATGTAGAGAGTATATATACTAAGACTAATTACTAGAACATAGAATTCCCTGACCTAAATTCGTTAAGAAATTATGCTTAACTGGGAGAAGTGTCACTTCAAGTAACAAGGAATTGTCCTTAGGCACAAGATCTCCAATGCGGGATAGAAAGTGAACCCTGCAAAGATCGATGCAGTAAGTAAATTGCCAGTGCCTTTGAATGTTAAGCCACGGAGGAGCTTTTTAGGACATGCTGGATTTTACAGAAGGATTTATCAAAGGATTTTTCCAAATCACCAAACCTTTAAGTACCCTGCTATGCACTGACCAACCTTTCAACTTTGACGAGAAATGCCACCAGGCGTTCGAGACCTTAAAAGATGCATGGACTTTACCACTATCCTCATCACCCCCGATTGGTCACACCCATTTGAACTCATGTGTAACGCAAGTGATATGGCGGTAAAGGCTATGTTGGGTCAAAAGAAGGATATAGTGATCCACCGTATATACTACGTGAGCAAAACTATCAATGAAGCTTAAGAGAATTATGCCACTACAGAAAATGAGTTGCTAGAAATAATATTCGTCGTAGAAAAGTTCAGAAGTTACATTGTTGGCTCTAAAATCATGGTACACTCTGATCATTCTGCGATCAGATATCTCATGGCGAAAAAAGACGCCAAGCCTCAGTTGATCAAATGGGTATTATTACTCTAAGAGTTTGATTTGGAGATTGTAGATCGAAGAGGTATCAAGAACCAATTGGCGGATCACTTACCGCGTCCAAACAATGAACCATCCCAATGTGAGAAGAAGGAGATTGAAAAGATTTTTCCTGATGAGAAACTCTTCCTGAAGGGATGAAAGCCCTTTGCAGCGGAAGATTTTACAGAGCCTGTAGATCAATTTAATTGAGAACTTAAAAATACCATAAATTGGCAATAGTTACAGAAACTATTTTCTAATTGAGGCTAAGCATGCTTTAAAATTATAGATTAGAGAAAGAAAATTAAACTCATGTAGTTTGACGTCTCTGAATCTACTAAAACTTTAAATTAGGGACACCACCTCTCAGAGACCTTCCCATTCTCTAGGATGAGATTGGTGTTTAGGAACCAATTGGAATGGGAAAAAACTTTTGAGAGAATCTCTGAGACAATTCGCAGAGAGGCAAAGACTTAGGTTGAAAAATCTGTTTTATTCTGCATATTTATAACTCCCTCTTCTTCAGAAAGTTGGAGAGAATCATGAGATTCTATTAATTTAAAAATATTAAATTAATTAATTAATTGATTGATTTTATAATTAATTAAATCATATTTAATTAATATTTCTTTTAAATCATATTTAATGAATATCTCTCACATATCTTATAGTTTTAATTTAATTAAATAAAATTAAACTAAACTATTAGTTAATTTTTTAATTAATTAATTGCTAAATTAAATATCTTATATTAAATTAAATATAAGATATTTAATTTAATTCAAATTTTAACCATATTCAAATATAAATCTCTCATAACCTATAGTTTTAATGTGTATCATATACGCATTAAATTTTAACCTATAGTTTTAATATGAATCCAATTCACATTAAATTATTATTTGAACTCATTCAAACATTTTATCTCTCATAAATTAATTTTTAATCATATCCAAAATTAAATTTATATAATAAAGTTTAATTAAAATATAAACTTTATATTATAATGTATCACCATACGTTATACTAATTTCCAAAGTAAATTTGAACATTTCAAATTATAGCCAATATAAATAAATCGCATTATCCTTTACTAGATCTACAACGATATGAAATTAATTGGCTAAACTCATTAACCACATTAATCAATATTCATTAATTACTGTGTGTACACTCCACTAAAGACTCACAATTGAACTCTTCTCATTGTAGATATATTTTATGTCCATGGATATAAAGCAATAACAGTAAGTTAGTCCTTTACGAGTGTTCGTTACGGTAGCTGGGTTAAATTATCCTTTTATCCTTAGGTTACTTCTAGTCCTTAAATATAAGTGCTCCTCTAATGAATAACCTGTTTATGGTCCAACCAATAAACAAAAATCCTTCTCGTGTCATAGAGAATGTAAGGACCTTTGTTCAAGTCTCGGAGACATCATTTAAGGAAACACTCATCTACTTACCCTAAAGTCGAGAAGGAGTGAATTTCATCTTGTGTGATTATGTTCTCAACTCCTCTGTACAAATCAAAGGACAATCTCTTGCGAATAGGAGTTCATAATACACTCAGAATTAAGACTAAGTTACCTATGTCATTCTAATGAAATAGAAATCCAACTGGTTAATAGAGTTACATCTAGTGGTTACTATGTCATAGTTCGATCTTATACAAACTAATTACATATGATACCTTCACTCGCACGTCACCTACATGAACGTGTTGGATCATATCGTTTGTATTAAATACAAAGTGAGTCGTATCCATAGTGTTACCAAGATAAGGTATCCAACTATATCCATATACTATAGACCCTTTAAGCTGATCTCGAATATTGATCCGTATATGTCTCTGCATACTGTTCAAGACTCATCAAACAACTTAGGATGTTAGTTTATTGGATTTAGGTTATTAAGACAAAGCTAATAATATAATCAATAATGCTTATTGAAATAATAATAATACCATTTTATTAATTAATAACGATCAACAAATTATATTTATTATCTACGAGTTTTAGGACTTAAAATCCAACACTTCCATGTTGAAGCAAGGGAACCCTAGTATGCAAACATAGTCAATTATTTGGTTTGCAAAACATGGTTGCAAGACTTCAACAATCAGCAAAGAAAGATGTCATTTCATGAATGTCAATTCTATAGATGGGATCAAGACCAAGTACTGAGAAGGTGTGTCCTTGAGTATGAGACAACAAAGATCGTCAAGTGTCATGAAGCACCCTATGGAGGGCACTTTGGCAGACAAAAGACTGTTGCGAAAGTCTTGTTGAGTGGGTACTTCTGGCCCATTCTCTTTCAAGATGCAAGCAACTTTATGGTCAACTGTGACTGGTGCTAGAGGATGGGAAACATGTTTCAACGCAATGAAATACCTCAATAACCCATCCTAGAGATGCGATGATTGCTTTGTTTTTATCACTTTCTTCTACCACTTTCTTTATTGCTTTCCTTATCGTTTTATAATTAGTTTAGTTTAGTTGTTTCGTGCCTATCACACCCCTTCCCAAACCACCTACTCTTAGCCCAAGAGATGGTGCAACTGGCCAACAGATATCACATCTAACCTAAGTGATAACTATCGACCCTAAACTTACTTTTACTTAAAATGAAAAATACAACGGAACATAAACAACAACAACCATCAAACAACGTAACATTATTGGGGTGAAACCCAACATTACATAATACTAAACACCATGAGTATGATATAGACACATATACAAACAACTAGCATCAGAGTTAAGCTAAATAGACTTGAATACCCCATGATCAAAACTCTAAGCTTATGTACAACCCAGAAGACTAAATCAAAACAACACATACTGAAAGGGACTCAAAACTATGCCACTAGCAAATTAACAATGGAGTCAGGTACCAGTTCCATGATCTCTATCCTGGAAAGTTTGAAAACAAATGGAAAGCATGAGCTGGATAACCTAGTGAGTGACTAACTTTAATGAAACATGCTTTAAACTTATGCTTGACTAACACAGTTAAACAAACTTTTAAGAAATGCAAAGCTCGTATAAAACATCTTTCTAGAACATAGAGCTTTAATTTTTTTTTTGCCTTGCTATACCATAAATATTTATATATCAATCGAGATGAAGAAACTAGGCATGGAAGCCCTATCTCGTGATAGAATACTTACAAGACGAATGACCTAGGCATTAGTAGTAACCTATCCTATAGATAGCTAGGAGATAGAAAAGCTAGGCGTCCGAAGAGGTCCTTATCTCAAACCTAGTCATAAATGATGGAAAAGCTAGGTATCTACCGAATACCCTCACCATAGGACCTCTGTACACAAGAAGTATAATACCCCCGTACGATTTCTATATGTATCTCATAATCATTAGACTTAAAAACATAAATCACATACTTATAGAAATCTCATCATAAGCCTTAAATCATGCTTAAAACTTTTATACTCAAATCACTTTGCTTGGAAAACATTTTTAACTTCCAATAGCATTTGTATATAAAACATGCTTTTGATAACAACTTAAACTTTAACATCGCTTGCCTAATAAGAATTATTTTCTCAAACTTATGTATTAAAACATACCTTTTTCCTCGAGCTAAAGCAAATACTTTTACTTTTGAAAAGCATGTTATAAAACATTTAACTTAAATAAGATAAAACATATTTTCAAAACATTTAAAGCTATTCACTCAATTAGTCTTCCGGCCTATAAATTTGCCCAATACTTTCTTGTCTTGAAAATTAAAAATTTAAACCTAAATTAATCTCCAAAATTAGAATTTACCCAAACAAACTCCAAAAATATCAAAATTTGTCAAATTGGGTGTCATAACACTGCTAGCCACATGCCCTGGGCGGCAGGCAGGCATGCGTGCGTAGACCATTAGGAAGGTTGGCCATGTGTTTGACATGCGTGCCTAGCCTCACCGCGTGTTGGGGTGCCACACAACACTCATCTCCTGATCGCACAATGGACGCGTGCACGCCTACCCCGCATGCATAGCCTATCATATAGCCTGGCACGTGCCCCCTTTTCCACCTAGCTATGAGTTTTAGCATCTCCCGTGACACTCCAAAGGCCTAACATAACCTCTTTTGCTTACCTTGCACGAAAAACAACCCCTTTCACCCTAATACTTGGCCAACCTCCACAACAACCTAGAACACTGAAATTTTCCAGAAAACTACTATCAACTTAAAAAATTCATATCTTTTTATCCATAACTTAATATGAAAAACTTCCGTCTTCAAACTTTTTTATAAATGAGTTAACTATCTTACCTCAAAAGCTCAACTTCACATTCAAAGAATTGATTTCTGTAGCCTTCAGAAACCCAACACTGCTCAAAATCCTTTAAAAACTAACCTTCAAGTGCTATTGATCTTCAAACTAAACCTTCCTTTAATAAATTTTGTCCAACAGCCTCCCACTTGACAATAGACTCACAAAGAAAGCTTCTCCAACTTGAATCATTCAATTTGCACGAGAGAATTGAGAGAAATGTAATTTTGAAGTGAGTCTATTTATAGAGTTATCTGGAAAGTGGACTTAGCCACCTCCTACTTGCATGAACCATTTATTTGCATGCTAAGGACACCTGGAAACTACTTAACCGACTGCCTAGAACGCTTGGAAGCACTTTTAAACGCTTAACATTCACTTATTCCTCACCAAGTGCAATGCCTCCTCGCCAAACTAACCCCTAAGCTTTTTTGCTGCAAACCTCTTCTTAATCATAGTCTCCTCGCGTGCAAGCTTTTCTTGTGTGCCAGCCCAACTAACCTCTAATGCCAATCTTCTAGCCTAAAATAAGATCATCTCGCTAAGCTTAATGGAGGTTCTTTCACTCGTCTACACTAAACTTCAAGCTTGTCGTCCATACTTGCCACAACACAAGATAACCTGTTTAGAGGTTCTTAACACACTATCTCGCCTAAGCCAACCAAAACGCTTAACATCACAAAACGCTTAACACCTTGCACAAATAACCCCACTAGCACTTAGTCAATTTTTAACATGAACAAGCTTTCCTTCTTCTTTCCCTTTTTGGCCGCCAAGTTAAATTTTACTTAGCTAAAATTCACCTTCTTCTTCCGACCTAACAGAGAATAACAATACTAAGCTTCTCATAACAGTTAATATTTTTAGGGAGTTCAAGAACTAGGGTTTACAGTGCCTATACGAAACTAAAGGGGAAGTTCTACGTGAGCAAAAGAGTAACCTGTTAAAAGGTACAAGGTGTACAATTAGGCGATTAGATATTAGTTTTTCCCGCTAAAAAATTAGTATTTCCTAGAGAGTTATGCATCGTGTGGTGGAATTAAAAGTGTTTCATTAAAGGCAATGGTCATTTTCATTTCTAAAAGGACGCGTCGACTTAGTGCCAAATCACATTTATTAGCTTGAAACCATAATAATGACACCACAATCACTCCTTGATTAAAAATAACGAAGAGGAATTCTATTCAAATCTTTATTTACTCTTTTGACCTTCGCAAAAAATGGCTTTTTCTCTCACAACTCTAAGCCCTCACTAAAAAACTCATCCTCCTAACCAAATAATCATCTAAACCTTTAATCTTCAACCAATCTTATGGTGGACAACTCAAAGAAGAACCCAGAAACTCTGATCATTTCCAAATTCCTAAAAAGGAAAGACCATTCATCTAAATCCTCACTCAAGAAACCCATCATCAGCCAAACCACCAAACCTCACGAATTTTCTTACCAAAAGTCTAGACTTGAGGGCTCTACGCGGAAAATTATAATCAAGCTAAGAACCTCTAAACACCCATATTCTCCCTAATACTAACCTCCCTACAGTCCCAAAAGACCAAATCCCTTCATCTCATATCTCTCCAATGCGACGAACTTTTGTGTCGCATAGCTACTTCTCACCTTCCCACCAAAAGCCAAGTAACGAAGACTCCGTGGCACATACCTAAATGTCCTAGTAATTCACTTATCAGAAGGGGATAAAATGACCAAGGATTCAGTGGAGGTTGATAAGCCGTGTAACGTGAAAAACTGAGTTATTGTTTATAACCTACTCATCAAGGGAAAACAACGTGTCCTTGATGATGTTGGCAAGACAAGCTCGATGCAAAAGGATCCCACTAAACCTGAGGTTTCTGCCGAAAATGAAAGGGACCTTTGCGATTACATCAAAGCACACGTTGCAATGCCCATGCTCGCAAATTTTTGAAATATAATGATTGGCAGTATGGCCTCGCAGAGAACAACAATAGAATCACAATTTGAATATTAAGGCTTTATAAGGAGAACGTGGAAATGAAGGAGAAAATATTCCAATTGTCCTCTACAATATCCCAATTATCTTCCTCGGTTTCTAAGTTATCATCTGCAGTATCCAATCTCACCAGTTTGGTTGTCACACAATCCGAGTTAACATACCAGATGGGGGAATGATGCAACGGGTAGTTTCAAGCCCAAATGGAATACACACATGCGATATTTGTCCAACGTGTACCTTAACCTATCATCTCACCTGACTTAGTAGCACCTTTCCTGCCATTCATCAAGCTCTAGCACCACTAATCCTTGCCAGAGAAATTAAATTTGGGGGTGCTATCTTTTGTAATTTTGTTGTTTGTCTTACCATCATTTTTGTTCTTTTGTAGCATGTATATACACTCCAGTATTAAAAGTTATACACGTCCATATTTCTTTTAGATTTTGCATTATGTTATTAGAAATGTATAGAATATCTTATGAAATCAATAAAAGGTTCATCTTTTTAGAAATGTATGTAGTTTTGTTCTACTATACATATAAACAACTTATATAAGTTAATACCAACTTGAGCGAAAATTTGTCTTTAATATTGAATTGTTTAGCATAAAAGACAAAAAAGCTTCTTCTAGTTCCTATATATGGTACTTAAGATCTAGTCACGTAAATCTCAATGAGGTTGGGAGATTGGTTAAGAGTAGACATCTAAATTAGTTAGAAGATAATTCTTTACCTTCATGTGAGTCTTGTCTTAAAAGGAATAATGATCAAGGGATCTTTTATCAAAAAAATGTCTCATAGATAAAATACATTCAGAGCTCGTACATTCGAACCTCTGTGGACCAATGAATGTCAAAGTTCAAGGAGTGTATGAATATTTCATCAAGTTTGTTGATGATTTTTCAAGTTCTGGTCATGTTTCACTATTGCATCAAAAGTCTGATTCTCTTGAAAAGTTCAAAGAATATAAGGATGAAGTTGAGAATCATAAGATAAAACCATAAAGACACTATGATCAGATCAAGGTGGAGAGTATGTGGACTTAAGATTCCAAGACTATTTGATAGAGCACGAAATCCAGTCACAACTCTCTACATGTAGTACATCTAAGCTGAACGGTGTATCAAAAAGAAGAAATTGAGCCTTGTTGGACATGGTTCATTTTATGATAAGCTTTGCTATTTGATCCTCAAGAAAATAAGGAATTTGTATCAACAAATGTCACATTCTTAGAGAAAAATGATTGGGACTTATTAATGGTTGTTTCACATCTATTCAGCGTAGTTGCAATACGTCATTAAGTAGGTTCGTTGCACGAAATGTGTTCACCTTATCTTTCTACATTGCATAAGCAATTCTAGGTGACGAGTCATGGGTTACGATCATAGCATGCGAAATGCTAACTATGTACCTCTTTCATCATGTCATATATAAGTTCTCACTGAGTATAAGCTTTCCTACTACTTGTCCAAGTGCAAGCGAAACAGTAGGTTTAGCTGGGTGATTCAGAGTCAAGTACGGGGAATTGTTCAAGATATTAGTTCTAGTGTTTACTTATCGTTTAGGCGTTATGATGGTTATGGTAAAAGAATGAATAAAATGAACTGAAACTATTCAAAATAGCCTAGAGACTCATGTACAAGGAAATAAATTATGGTAAGATGAAGGATTGAGCAAACTAACTTGCATTAAGAAGATGGTGAAGAAAGGTCCCTAGTTATTATGCAAGTAACCTCTATGACCACTTCACTACGATATAACTCATCAAGTTATCTTATGTTTAATGCACGCTCCTCTCGGAATCGTTGAACGCTCCACTTGGTCTCCTCTCAGAATCCAAATGACTAAGATTGGCTAAATGATTTATATCACTACAAAAAATTTTATTTTTAGTGGCGCAGCAAAAACATCACTAAAACTAAAAACACATAGCTAATACTTTTAGAGACGCAGAGTCATTCGTCTCAAGGAGTGTCGTTGTATCTGCGTAACTAAAAGTTTTAGCAACGCAACCATTACGCATCGCAAAAGATGTACTTTACTGACGTTTGCACATTACTAAAAACTTACATTTAATAACATATATTACGTCACTATTTATTTTTTATAGTGATGTATTGCACTCACAACTAAATGTGATATTTTAGTGACAAATAATGTTGTTGCTAAAGGTGAATTTGTGACCGTTACAAATATCTTTTGCGACGTATTGAAGTGCGCCACTAAAAATTCCTACAATTTTTTAGAAAAAACCAATACCTTTAATGACATTATTGAAAGCGCCAGTAAAATTATTTTATTAAATAAAAAAATAATATCAAATTTACTATATAGACCTGTTATATAATGCCAAATATAATAATTGAGTTTCGACCTTTATTATATTGAAGAAAAAGGAAGAACAAGCGATGCTCATACAAGAGAACCTGCAAACCTACATGTGCACTGCTATTAATGGATTCAAAAACCAAAACTAATTCCAAATTTATGGTCTTCAACTATATAAACCTATCACGTGAGGCCTAAGACCTTTTCTTAGTAGACTTGAGTCTCTATTGGAAGCTTCAATAACCATGAAAGGAAAAACAAACGCTCGTAGAATTAATCATATATGAACTAAAGCTATTAACGAGAGAAGAATGTTAGATGTTTGGCCAAAAAAAAAGTAAATGAGACTAACATATGGTTCATGAGTTACAGAGAACAAGACAAAATGAGGAAAAAAAAAAAAAGGTGACAATCGTATCTCATTATATGTCAAGAGCTCATAATCCAACATAGAATTTTGATTCTCAAATATGGATGGAAGACAATATAGACTACGAGAACTACATCATCTGACAATGTAAATTGAAGCATTTCAAATCATTACCATTCGTAAAGATATATGCAAAATAGAAGCTTCTTTAGAAGCCAGAGAACTGGACTTTATTGTAAGACAGTAAGTACCCAATCATATTCCAAAGGCAAAACTATTCTGATCTTGTGGAATATAAGGTCCTGCCAGCTCCTTTTCGTGTTCTCCACCACAGTTGTGTTCCCATATCTAATTCAAACCAAAAGATGAACAATGATTAGAAAACACCAACTTCACAGTGGTAAACAAATATCAATCATCAGCACAATGATCAGAAACACCAACCTGTCCTCCTCAGGCACATCGGAATGTACCAACTTCACAATGGTAACCCTAGGCTTAGGCTCATTAAATGTCATTTTCACCTGTCTAATATTTTCAAAACCAATTTTGCTTGATCACTCATACGGCTAATCAGATTTGTTGCTCTTTACAGAGGAACACGAAGGATAACATAAAAAATACATAGTATTCGACAAGTTTCAAAATCTTCTTAGACTAAACCTTAAAATCCCCCTATATAAAAGTCATGGATCCATCATTTGTATAAGGATAAAGGCAACCAAAAATAGTGCAAAGTGAATGTGTGATTAAAGGAGAGCTTGCCTTAGATACCTTCGTGAAGGCACAATGACCCTAAGTCTAATCGTCTCTTGTTGTAGGTGTGAACATGTGGTGATATAGTGAGTCATCCAGTATATAATGAAAGATCTGGTCTAACGACCCTCGCCCCTCTTGAAATGCTTGAAATGTCAAACGACAAAGAACATTTATTAATGTATAAATATATGCTGAAGGAGAAGAGTATTTTTTTAAAAAATCTTTATTTCAAAAAAGAATAAAAAACATCCACGAAGCAAATTGAAGAGGCTATATCAAGCATCTTCATATACATGGTCATCAGTTAAAAAATTTTATCGTTGTAATACCAAACAAAGTGAGAAGCTATATTGCCATCTACAGCTACCTTTTATCTAAACATTGAACCCTCACAGCAAGCTAAGAAAAGAAAAGCTTAGGCATAGTTATTTCACCTATTACTGAAATATCATATTTCCATTTTTTTTCTCTCATAGCACATATTGAACGCAAAAAAAAAAAAAAATAAATAAAAGACAACTCCCTTGGTCTTTTCTATTGTTAGACAGTTGAAAAGAAAATGAACCAAACAGCAGGAAATACACACCTCTTCATCATGAATAAAGCTGCAACTGCATATTGAGTGGAATCACTTCTTAATTAAGTAGAAAAAAAAAAGGAAAAAAAAAAAGAACTGAAAATTAGTGAAGCCGCCATAGATTCTCAAGGTCTAAGAATTCATATGATATTCAAAAGAGAAAATGCAAAACCTGATTCTAATAACTAATCAGAGAAACCATGAAGAAAAGCACAAACCACAGTTCAAGAAGACTAAAGAAACAAGCCTCAATAATGCTAAAAAAACATGTAATTTTACCACTAAATCTCCCACAGATCGACAGGCAACACTCAAGAGAAAAGAAAAAAGATCAAAGCATCCAAATGAAACCCATTTTTTCTATTTTCTTTAGCTTGGAAGGGAACCCAAAGTAGAGCAAAGCCCCAACTTTTTGTGCTTTCTCTCTCTCCCTGATTCTTCTATTTAATAATTAAACTAAGAAAATAACAAGAAGATAAAGAGGAAATTGACAAAAAAAAAAACTGACAATTAGTGAGGTCGCCATAGATTCTCATGGTGAATAACATTAAAAAAATGAGAATCAACCCTATGAATTTTAACTTAAATGATGAACATATGAAAACTAAGAATAACATTAACAAAATGAGAATGTTTAAGAACTTTAGAGTCAGGAACTTAAATGTGAGAACCAACCCTGTGAACACTCAGCACAATTAAAAGTAGAAAAAGGCCAAGTGGCTGAAGATGAACTAGGTGTCCCAGATGATCTAATAGTAGCAAAGGACTCATAAACACAACCATATATATCATCAAAACTCAACCACATAAATATTCAAACAACATTGTGTAGTTGATCTCCAATAAGAAAACTAAATCAAGTTATAAATATGATATAGTGAAAAACTTCTTAATATAAAGATTTGCCAAGTAGAACTACGGGATCCATTGATAAAAGTACCAATAAATGTTAGACACTAGAGCAACCAAACAACATGAGCAAATATCTCACCTGCTAGTGCTAAGTAAGATATTAACTTCATCTTCCTCGATCAATCACAAGTGCTAATAAGATCACACTTAATACAAATCTAGAAACCCCAATTTATACATTTTAGAACAATGTAGATGATCAACATAGAACATAACTACACGAACTGCATCCTATCTAGTTTGTTTAAGGTACGTGTCACTGTCACGACAACTTTAAACCCTGATAGAAATCCTAAAAAGAGAATAAATTATATAACAAATAGAAAACGGTGGAATGTTAATATATACACCAAGTAAACATTTATGTATCTACCTGCAACAGTTGCAGCCTTCTGGAACAATTCACTAGACTTCAAATTTTGAAAAACCTTGTCCAACACTTTCCTAGCTAAAGCACCATTAACACTATGAGAGTGCCAAGACCCTCCCTGCACCAAAGAAAACGAAAGCTCATAATGCGATTTTCTCAAACAAATTAACATTCGCCATGTACTATTAATATTTTATTTCATGACATAGTACAAACAAGAATTGTTTTTCAATTATACACCACTTCAGGCCCTGCCTCACAATTCTACGTGAGACTCTACACACCCCAATACCATTGTACAATAAACCGAACTCAAATATGTCCAAACAGAACACAACCAGCAGAATAAATCGAGGGCAACAAAGAACAGAACACAATAATAGTTCGACGAGTTTGGCCTACATCCACTTAATTTTATCAATAACAATAAATCTACAAAACCACTATTTTTTCACCTATCAACACAATCGCTCGAGCAATCTATGCCAAACTACCAACTTTACAGTCGACGAGAACATCAATGATGACGTTCCAATCGGTAACCAAACTATGCCAAAATATATGTCAAGCTACCCTAAATCAACCAGTTGATTTCATCCGAGAGAACATCAACTTCAAGTTTTGCATTGTTCTTTTAAATACCTTTCCCCCATTTGATGTGTTCAAATGAGTAAAACAACCGGAACATTCACACGGTAACCAAAACAAATCGCTTCTAGTGTCCAACGCATAAGGAAATCTAACGACGACGTTCCAACCGAAACATTAGTGTGGTAAAAACAGAAAAACCCCCCAAATGGAAGGAAACAAGATAGAATAATTTAATCAAAGATAATCAACAAAGAGAAAAGAATACTACGTACCTTTCTCTTCAAGTCGTTGTTAGTCATGGGTCGCTGTCGATGAGAAGAAGTGGGCCGGTTGAAATGTGAGGTTGCCGATAGTGGGTTGCTGAAACGCTACTTACCGTGGGTTTCCGATATGTAGCTTGTCATGGGTTGACATCGGTCGTCGTCGCCCAAAACGTGGCCAGCTGATAAGAAGGAGAGGGTTGAGAATTTGGGGTTTGTCATTTGGTTGAAGAGAGGGTTAGGGATTTTGTTTTCTTGTTTTTTTTTTTTTTAAGGAGAGAAATTAAGGGTTATAAAAAAATTATATATTTAATAAATGATTAAATGAAAAGTTGGAAGGAAACTTCTGTAAAGTTTTATCAACATTTTTATTTGTTGCTAAAACTATTTTAACTTTTAGTGGCATTATTTTCTATGTTACTAATTCTTTTAGTGATGCAGATTTTAAAATATGTTGTTAATAATAATATTTTGTGACAAATTTTTTTTACGTCGCTAAAAATTATCATTTACTGACAAAAATTACTTGCGCCAGTAAAATTTTATCACTAAATAATAAATTTTTTGTAGTGTATCTAGCAATACCTATTTATTCTGCTTAGAGTGCTTCTCGTTTAAGGACAACACCTCTCGGCATCTTAGTCCACACTTGCTTGCCTTTCGGAATATTAACGAAGAAAGCCCTCTCACAAGGTTAAGAAATTTTTTCTTACATGTGTTAGCCACATCCTTGCTACTCACCCTCTCAGGTAGTTAACAACATACATTGGCTAAGTGTGAAATGTAGCTTAACTAACACACTAAGCAATAGAAATACATACTACTTAATAAAAGCACATCATAGATCTAACTACAAATAATATAAAGACAAATGAACAGTAGAGACATGGATGGATTGAAATGTGCATAAATATCTATTGTATGCGAGAATGAAGGTCTTCGGTGCTATACAATATAACTGAATACAATGTAAAGAAATAATAAAATGGTGAGAGGAAGAAAATGAAGCACAAGTTAGGGGGACGAGAAATGACTCTTCTCCTCTCAAACTCTAAGCTTTCACGTTACAATCTAGTTAGAGTAGATGAAGAAGTGTTGTACAACCGGTGGATGGGCTATTCCTTACCACCGACCCTCTAGGTTTTGGTTCATGCAGACTCCCAATTAGCTCATGCAGACCCCTTTTGATGGCCCATTCAGACCTCTCACCTATATAGGTGCTTCCTCTCTTTGTGAGGATAAAGCACTTTTATAGGCAACTTTGGACGAGAAATTTATGTTCCTCTCATCTTGTCAGCACCGTCTTCGACCCTAGGAAGTCACATCGCTTCAACTACCAATCTTGTCTTCTAGTGAGCCATTCCTGCATGATGACGTATTTTCTCGCCTAAAGATGTTATTCGCCAAGTGAGTTGTTGTCAAGAGGATCTTCATCTTCAGCTATATGTTACAACTAAGAGGATCATTATCTCCATCTTCAATGTGTTACAGCCAAGATGATCATCATCTCCACCTTCATCTTCAATGTGTTGATGTTTAAAGGATCTTAATCTTCATTTACTCTCTTGTGTTGATGCTGAGAGAATCTCCATCTCCATCTTCATCTTCTCACATGTGCTACAGCTGAGAAGATCTTCATTTTCATCTTCTTCATATATTGCAATCGAGAGGATCTTCACTTCATCTTCTCCCATATGCTGCAGCCGAGAGGATGTTCATCTTCATCTTCTCCCATGTGTCATATCTGAGAGCATCATCATATTCATCTTCCATTTCAATCAAGCTTGGTGTCCCCCATCATCAAGTTCAAGTCAAAATAATGATAAAGTCAAGTACACTTTCATCTTTAATCAAAGTCGGTGTGCTCCATCTTCAAGTTTGTCTAAGTGCTCCATCTCCTAGCTCATGTTAGCTTTAACACCCTTCTTTCACTCCTGTATAAAAAAAATTAGAATTAGAAAAAAAAGTTTTGGTGAGAAAAAAAAGGTAGCAGTGAGAAAAAAATTATTGAAAAAAATAAGGAAAAAAAAGTAATTTAAAAGGAATAAAAAAGAAAAAAAAAGAAAGTAAAAACTAAAAGAAAAAAGGGAAAAAGGAAAAAAAGAAAAAAAGTAAAGAAAAAAAGAAGAGGATATCTTTTTTTCTTTCTTTTTCGTTCATCAGCATCCCCCATCTCATTTTTTTTTCTTTCTTTCTCAAGAGCACAACCACCACTCTCCTTTCTTTTCCCTTTATCTCTCTAACAATAAAAAAAACGCACAACAATTCCAACACTTTTTGTTCTCCCAAAAAGGTAAGAAAGCAATTTTGCCATCGGTCATTTTCTTTCTCCCAAATATGAAAAGAAAAAAAGAGCTGGGGGAGACAAATGCATAAGCAATGGTGATAAGGAACTCTGTTGTAATTTTTGTTCTCAACTTTCTTCTCTATTTATAAAGCAGAAAATGTATCAAATATCCAACTTCTCAACAAAGTTTGTTGAGATTGAGGGTTGATATTAGTTCCTAATCTTTTTCTTTATTTAAAAAAAAATAAAAAATAATTCTTCATTATCTTCTCGAGGTCGAAAGATATCCTTTTCGCATCTAGTGATCGAACCACCATTCAAATGTGCAATGAATGTGCTTTGTCCATGTAGAATCTTTTTAAAATATTTTCTTTATTTGTCGATTGATGAATAAAAATTTCATTGGTTAAATGTTTGATTTGCAAGTCAAGGTAAAATTTTGTTTTGCAAGATCTTTCACCTCCAAATTTTTTTTTAGATATTCTATTACCTTTGAAAGCTCTTCAAGAGTTCCAATTATATTTAAATCATCAACATGCTATAATAGCAAATCTTGACTGTGATTTCTTAACAAAAACACGTGAACAAATTTTGATAACCTTCTTTTAATACATATTCACTTAGGTGATTGTACCACATTCGTTCTGATTGTTTCAATCCATATAATAATCTTTGTAATTTGATTGAACATAATTCTCTAAAGTTTGAACTATATGATTAAGGTATCTTAAATCCTACAGGGATTTTTATATAGATTTCATTTTCCAAAGATCCATACAGGTATGTCATAACTATATCCATAAGATGCATATCAAGCTTCTTACATACAATTAGGCTAATTAAATATTTTAATGTAATAACATCCACCACAAGAGAATATGTTTTCCCATAATTAATGTCCAATCTTTGAGAAAACCTTATGCAACAATTCGTACTTTATATCTAGTGACTGTTTGGTTTTATGTACTAAATTGTTGATTATTATTAATAAATTGTTGTTATTATAATTTCAATAAAGGGTTATTGATTATATTATTAGTTTTGTCTTAATAACCTAAAACTAACAAACTAAGATCCTAAGTTATTTGATGAGTCTTGAATAGTATGTAGAGACATATAGGGATCAATGTTTGAGATACAACTTAAAGGGTTTATAGTATAGGGATAAAGTTGGGTCCCTTATCTTGGTAACACTATGGATACGACTCATTTTGTATTTCATACAAATGCAATGATCCAACACATTCCTAGAGGTGACATGTGAGTGAGGGTATCACATTAATAACGTGTATAAAGATCCATTATTATAGCTTCTTTTATTAGAATAATGAGGTCAAAACGCACAAGAAGACGATAAAAATGCATAACTTATATTGTAAATCCATAAATATTTAGAAATACATCTTACATAAGCATCATGTGCCTGTTTTACGCGATTACAATGTCTAAACACAGGATAAGTAGGAAGAAAGAAGTCAGTGAATAGCAGGAGACAGCTCGCGCAAAGGCCACGTGATGGAAACTTGCCAAGCAAATAACATTTCCAGGCGAGGAATCATTGATCGGTTAAAATCCCTAGGCAGTAGAAGATTTTACAGAACCATTTCTAAATTTAATTTAGAAATCCCAAAATACTAATACATTGGCAAAATAATCTAGAAACTAATTTTCTTATTATAACTTCAAGACTAAGCATGTTTTATAATTATAGATTAAAGAAAGAAAAACTAAGTTTGACACTTCTGAATCTAATAAAACTCAAAATTGGGACATTACCTGTCGGAGACCTTCCTATCCTTTGGGATAAGATTGGTTTGTGGGAATCAATTGTGATAGAAAAAGTTTAAAGAGAAACCATTTTTGCAGAGAGCAAAAGCATTGGCTTAATTGATTAAAAAAAATCATTTTTCTTCTACATAACATTTATAACTCTCTTTCCTTAAAGGAGTAAGTGAGAATCATAAGATTCTATTAATTTAAAAAAATATATTAAATTAATAGAAATTTCAAATCTATTAATTAATTAATTAATTAATAATTAATAACATATTTAATTAACATTTCATTTAAATCATATTTAATGAATATCTCTTCAATATCTTATAGTTTTAAATTAATTTAATTAAATAAAATTAAACTAAAATATTAATTAATTCTCCAATTAATTAATATTTAAATTAAATATTTTATATTTAATCTTAAATTAAATTTGAATCATTTTTAAATATAAATTTCCCTCATAACTAATAATTTTAATCTGAATCCAATTCACATTAAATTAATACTTAAACTCATTCAAATATTTTAAGAATATTTTTAAAAATAGTAAAATAAATTAAAATATTTACAAGTTATAGCAAAATTTTGGATTCTATCACTGATAATCTTCTATCACTATAGCATATCAATGACTATTAGTGATAGAATTTGCTATAGGTTGTAAATATTTTATAAAATCTACTATTTTTAAAAATTCTCCAATATTTTATCTCTCATAAATTAATTTTAATTCATATCCAAAATTAAATTTATATAATAAAATTTGATTAAAATATATAAACTTTATAATATAATGTATCACCATACACATTATATTAATTTCCAAAGTAAATTTAAACATTTCAAATTACAACCAATATATATAAACCTCATTATCCTTTATGAGCTAGAAATGGGACCTAATAGGCCCACGGATCAAATGCTACAACGATATGAGATTAATTGACTAAACTCATTAACCGCACTAATCAATATTCGTTAACTGTGTGT
>JBBPDI010000009.1:11877660-11888430 GCA_037974545.1 Cucumis variabilis | reverse complement strand
GAAGAAGAACGGTGAAGAGAAGGAAGATGATGCGATTGAACGACCGCCCTCCGTCCATGATGTCGTCGATGATCGGAGTTGGAAGGGCCGATCTGAAACAAAAGGAGTGAAGATGAAGAAAGAAGAAGAAAACAGCGACAATTCATAGAAAATACATTATCATGCCGAAGAAATAGACCAATAAATTAACGAGATTTGTCGATAACAATAATTTTTTTTCCTTTTTTTTCTTTTCTCTTTTCTCCAATAAAACACATGTTTGAATTTACAATTTGGTACATAAACTTAGGGGTCAGTTGCATAGCAAAAACAACCAAAAATAATAGCACAAGGATAAATAATTGCATATATATAGTACAAAAATAGTAAAAAACTAAAATACTCACATCCAACCACAATTTAGACGTTTCTTATTAAATTTCTCAAATTAAAAACTATTGTTGATAACTGTTATCAATGATAACTGTTATTAATGATAATTTATATCACTAGTAGCTTTCAATTTGAAAAATTATTATTTCACACATCTCGATTTTTTCGTGTTGAAAGTTATCGCTAATGACTACAATTAGTGAATATCATAGATAACTTGTCACCATTACGAGTGTTTTTTCAATTTTCTTAAATTAAAAATTATCATTGATAGAAATTAATAGTTGTTATATGTTGCTATTATTGATAGATGTTATCACTGGTAGCTTTTAATTTAAGAAATTTGTTATCATTGGATATAATTGATAACGACTATCAGCGATAGCTTTTATCAATGATAGCCACTAAAAGGTAGAATAACTTTCAATTTTGTGAAATATGGTATCAGTTGCTATAGTTAGTTATGTCATCACTGATATATGCTATCAGTAAAGATTTCAATTTGAGAAATGTGATATCAGTTGCTATAACAGGTATCTTTTATGAGCAATGTTGCTATCGATTGATATTCCTGCTAGCTACTATAAGTAATTTTTTCTATATTGCTATCAACGTAAAAAGATATCACTAACATTATCTAGCAATGATAACATTAGAAGGATATCGCTTGTAGCAACTATAAGTGATATTATTAGAAGGATATTTTTTTATAAAATGATATCTTCTTGGTAAACGTATCAATTGTGAATTGATGACATAGAATTAGGCTTATCAATTGATACTTTTGATAGTTATTATCAATAATATTCTTTTATTGCTATCACTAATAATATCTATCAGTGATAGCAACAGAAAGATATCACTGACAACATCTATAAGTAATATCCTTAATAGGCTTCTATGTATAAATGATATCAAGGTAATGTTGCTATAAGGTGATATTGTGGTTGTTTGCTTTTAGCATAAATAGACAAAGAAAAGAGATTAGATTAGCATGTTATCGATAATAGCTTTGAATCACTAATAACATACTATCTATACGATAGTTTCTATCACTGATAGTATAAATGAAATTGATATAGTTGTAACTATCAACATTTATATCATTTAAAAATTTAAAGTTGAAATTATTAGTGATATATTCAAAAACATATTGACATATCAAACATGATGGAGAGGAAGGAAGTTGAAGGACAAAATTGACATTTTAAAAAAATTTATCATATGATCGATAAAAAATTGCCATTTTTGTAAATATTGTTTCATTGTGCTATGAATTACATTTATTTTCTACTTTTCACTATTTAGTTCAATTTTTCTAAATTTGGTAAGTAAAGTATTGGGTGTTTGGTAGAGAATCTTTAAAATAGAAATATGAAATTTGGATTTTAGTGAAAGATTGTATTTTATGTTAGATATGTGGCAGTAGATTTAATCATCTCTTTAAATATGTTTGATACTATATGTATCACACATTTTAGGTTAAAAAATTGAATAACTATATGTTGTAATATTATAATAATTTATAATGTATTGTATAATAAAAATTTATTGTCAATTATAAAAATGTTAAAAAAGTTTACAAATTTCAAATTTTACGAATGATATAACTATTACGTTGATAGGCTTTTATTATTTTCAATCAATGTCATTGATAGAATATGAAATCTTGCCATATTTTGTAACTATTTTGGTTTATTTTACTATATTTAAAAATACTCCATTGTATAATAGGTATTTTGATTTGGGGCATTTGCAAAAATAACAAAAAATTGTGATAATAGAACTCATTTCACTACATTTTCTAAATTGCAAAAGTAGCAAATTAAAAAGTCGATAACCCTCTAATAGACTTCTGATAACCCTTTAATAGTCGTCTAATATCACTAATTACTTGTTATATTTGTCATATTCACAATATACAAAAAGAAATGTGTCATGGATTATCTTTTTTCTAAATATGTTTTTGTCATTTTATGTACTTTTTTTCATTTTGATTTTTTTAAAAAATTGATTAGTATATTTAGTTTAATATTTGTTTAGATTGCTAATTTAGCTCAATTAGTATATAATTAGAATTAATTAGGTAATTATGTTATTTTCTTGTAAAGCTACATATAGCCAAATTTGAATTCTAGAAAGTTTTTCATCATATTTTCAATATAGAACTTTGAAGAGTTCCTATCTCTTTCGAGATGGATTTCTCATTGTTGGCCATGAATTTGGCCTAATCAACTCAACCCGCTAATCAATTTATAGCATGACATACTTCATTTCTAAAGATTTTTGTCTTTATTGAATATAATTCTATATTTTAAAGTCTATAATTAAAAACTAGATATACAATAATAACATGCTAGAGTAATTCGCCTAGAAGGAGTAACTTGTTGAGAAGAAGTAATGTCTAGACAATCTGCACGCTAATTTACTTTGTATTTTGTCTAGTAGAATTAGTATCTCGTCTTATCTAGATAGAATGCTTAAATTGACCGATTGATATCTCGTCTTGTGTAATAACCAGAATGCCTAAGGATCAGCTCCAATGACATAACACGTAGTAATTAGTTCGCCTAATGATCAACTCGCCTGGTCAAAATGCCTACTGCAGAATAGAAACTAGTTAATAAAGAAAGGTTGAGTCGTAGATCTCGATTTCTTTAAGATGTTTCGCAACTTTACTTCTTTATACAAACAAATTTATGTAGCCTCGTCATCCCCAGGATAAAACACTCATGTTCTTCAATCAGAATTGCACCGCAAAAATTGACTGGAATACCAACACTCAAATAGACACTTTTAATTGCTCGAAAAACTCACATAAAGATAGATTAAAGAGATGCTTTTCTTGTGTTTTCTCATGTCCTCAAATGAAGAGGGAAAAAATTTATATAGTAGATAGGGGTGTATATAAGCTAGGTCGGAGAAAAATTATGAACGAACACAAAGTATCCAGGTTGACAAAAAAATGAACCCTATCGGTTCTATATGCAAGGTGAACAAATTGTTATTTAAGGTGCAAAGTGACATAATATATGTGTTATAAATTCAAATTCCAAGTATACAATGTCTATTCAAAATGAGGTTTACTTTTACGCTTTTGGTTTTTATATATACACACACATAATCGGGTTGGACTGGATCAACCAACCCCTTACTTGCACAACCCAAAAACCCGTCTAACTTTTTTTCTTCAATTTTCTAACTCAACCTAACCCAACACAAAATTTAATCCAATCCAACCCTTAAAGTTTGGGTTGGGTAATCCGAATTGGTCGGATTACCAGTTTTTTAAACACCAATAATATTGGAGGAGAAAAGGAGTTGTTGGTAATTAAATAGAAAAGTTTAATTATGGAAACGTTTGTAATTAAGGGAGGAGAAAGTTGAAAATTAATTATAAAATAGAATTAAAATGTTTGACTCTTTATGACACGAAACAACCAGAAAGATTTTGCATTAAAGATACAACGATAATATCATTGTTAAATCTCATCTTGTCTAGCCATCTCGCCTAGGATGATAGCTTGTATGCGGAGATTAGTAAATCTAATCGCCTATCCATCTCGTCTGAGATGGTAGCACACAACTTATTTGCTTAATCTTCTCTCCTTTCCAAATTCACAGTTGGATGAGTATTTTGTAATAATTCATTTTCAAATTTTTTCATCGACATAATATTTATGTTTTCAAAATGTATATTAATTTGGACCACAAAAATCAAAATAATTTTATTTTAAATAAGAAATTTTGGACCAATCACAAATTGTCACGTCATTTACTAAATTAATGATGAAAATACATAAAATTGAATTTGGGACTAATTAAAAAATTGGCATGTGTCCTAAATTAAAATTGAAGACATAAATTGACTAATTCTGATGATGTCATATGTTTTCATTATGACCGTCAAATCAAGTTAATTATTTTAGTCTAATTAAATATTATTTATTTGGGCTAAAGTTCAATTGAGTCCAAGAATAAGCTTAATTTAGTCCAAAGACTAAATACGATCCAAGTTCATGTGGTTGAACCCATGGGTCTGGTCCATGGACCAACCAGACTCAAGCCCACCAGAGAACTTTATAAATAGAGGAGTTCTCTTCATTTATGGGGGTTGAAATTTTTTTATTCCATAAGGTCTATATAGAATTCTCCTAAGATCTAGAAGGCTCCCTAATTCTTGAAGCCAACCATCCCCTCCAACTTCAAGAACACCACGTGCTCCGCTTCCTCCAAATCAAGCTTAGGCATTCAATCGCGAGAGAATCAGAGGATCAAATTCTAGAGATCGAACCACATCGCATCAAATCAACACAAGCACAATATCAACACAAGTTCAACTCCACAAATCAAATTTCTTCGAAAATCTTGTGTAAACAAAATTGGCATGCCCAGTGGGGCATCTCCATCTCTCATCTCTCTTTTGTCATCCAAATCTACAAGCAAACAAATGGCATTAAGAAAAGTTGCATCCAAAGCTATTGTTGCAAACGACACTTACACTAGACTTGTCACCCAAAGTCACTCTAAGGGGAGCATGCAAGAACAAGAACAAAGTTCTGTTCTGATAAAGAAAATTTGGGAACAATAAGTGGAATCTTCTAAAGGTGGGATCATGATCAAAGAGAATCCTTTGTTCAACAACTCTACTCTTGGTTTTGATCTATCAACGAAAAAATCACACCTTGAAGTAGTGTATGTCATGATGGCTGATGTAACAGTCGAGGCCTCCATGGCAAAGATGGAAAAGAAAATAAATTTTTTAATGAAAGTTGTTGAGGAGTGAGATCATGAGATCGTTGCCTGAAAGATCAAATGAAAGCTTGTGAAACTGCTAAGTCGAGCAAAATTTTAGTTGTCAAAGCTAACGATAAAGGAAAAGTTGTTTTGTAGGAAAACCAGGCGCAACAGTCCATCTTCGTCACCTCCCTATTAGTTCAACAGTTGCAGGAATGATCAAGCTCCAAAAAAGTGCAGTATGGAGGACTACCAGAAACTTCTTTTATGTACTCCAAGCCATATACCAAGAGAATCAATGACCTGCGGATGCATGTTGGATACCAACCTCCAAAGTTCCAACAATTTGACAAAAATGGCAATACAAAGCAATACATTGCTCACTTTGTTGAAACATGAGAGAACGTAGGATCAAGGGGAGACCAACTCGTCAGGTAGTTTGTTCGAAGCTTGAAAGGAAATTCTTTCGAGTGGTATACTGATCTTAAGCTGAAAGTCATTGACAGTTGGGAACAACTGAAAAAGGAGTTCCTAAACCACTTCTACAGCACCAGACACTCCATAAGCATGCTGAAACTTACAAACATAAGACAATGAAAGGGATAGCCATGTCATCGCCTACATTAACCGATAGAGAGTTTTAAACCTGGATTACAAAGACAAGTATACATAATTGTCTGCAGTGGAAATTTGCACCTAAGGCATGCATTGGGAACTTCTTTATATTTTGTAGAAAATAAAGTCACGTACATTTGAAAAATTAGCGACTCATGCCCACGACATGGAGTTGAGTATCGCTAATAAGGGAGCTAAAGACTTCTTAATCTCTGAAGTAAAAAAAAAGGAATGAATGAAATCAATGACACTAAAATGATTGTAAATAGTGACATAAATATGTTTATAGTTGTTCATAAGACTCCATTGAAATCT
This sequence comes from Cucumis variabilis, assembly GCA_037974545.1. Taxonomy (NCBI): domain Eukaryota; kingdom Viridiplantae; phylum Streptophyta; class Magnoliopsida; order Cucurbitales; family Cucurbitaceae; genus Cucumis; species Cucumis variabilis. The sequence goes on along the minus strand of JBBPDI010000009.1, from coordinate 11,882,391 downwards.
TTCTCCAAAAGAAAAGAAACAGAAATGAAAGAAAGCATGATGGCAAAGAGAAGCATTGTCTAACTCTTAAAGAAAGACATAACAAAGTTTATCCATTTCTCGACTCTAATGTTATAGACATGTTAGAGTAGCTGCTGGAGAAGCAACTAATTCAACTGACAAATGCATAAGTGACCGGAACAAGCAAGAAAAGTATATAATCCCAACTACTACAAGTATCATCGAATCATTAGTCACCATGTTGAAAAGTGTTTCATGTTGAAGGAACTGATTCTAAAGTTGGCTTGTGAAAAGAAGATTGAGTTGGATATTGATGAAGTAGCTTAGAAGAATCATGTTACAATCGTGATAACTTCAAATGTTTCGCCATCAACACTACTTTATGATTAAAGGAAAAGTTTGATTCATTTTGGGACTTTTGAATCTATAGTTGTCTGATTCCAACAAAAGATCATGACGATAGAATCCCAAAACAAAGAAGAGCCTGTTGAAAATGAAGTCGAAGGATGGATAGTTGTGACTTGTTGAAAAGGGAGACAACCAAATTTCATTCAAAAGGAGTCGCAATTCCATCAAAAACATGTAAAAGGAAGCAACCTTCATAAAAAAAAGAAAAAAAGAAACAAAAAGATGTGGAAGCCTAGACCTATCAAAGAAAAAGGCAAGGACTTCCTCCGACCTCAACGGTTGATAACTTTAACAGAATTTATCCCAAGAAACTTCCTTGATGATCATCCAGAGGAAGTATTAGAAGTCACTGTATGTAATGTTGTCAGCATAGCAGAAGTCGACAACAATCATGCATCTTCTAAAGAAGTCAATAATTCAAAGGAAATCAAACAAAGAACTTTTGGCTTAGATCGTATCAAGCCTTCAACTACTTAATCTTTAGTCTTCCAAAGGTTGAGTATGATCACGAAAAAAGATGAAAACCAATGTTCAATGTCTGCTTCTACTCGAACTTCAGCTTTCAAAAGACTAAGTACCTTCACATCAAAGAAAGATCAACCTTCAACATCTACTTTTGATCGTCTAAGGATGACAAGTGATCAACATGAAAGAGAGATGAAAACTTTGAAGGCAAAACGATTTCATGAAGAAAACAATGATGGTAAGATTCACAGTCGTGTCCCATCATGCATTAAGAGGAAACTTTTTTCGACATAAATACAGAAGATTCCTTGATGGTGAAACCAAAATTTATTATATTCACAAATCCTACAGACAAAGGAGGTGAGCAAATCCTTGATGAAAATATGAGCTGTTAAATATGCAAAGCTCCTTATCGCAAGAGTCTAAATTGCAGGATGTTCCTAGCCTACAAGAGTTTAAAAGGTGAATGGTAAAAAAAAACTCAATTGAACTACATTATGACTTGATCTCTGTACAATAAATAGTATGTAGACAACTTAAGGGAAACTTTAAGTTCAGTCCAATAAAAAAAACTAAGTGAAACTATGTTATGACTTGAACCCTATACAATAAAGGATACGTAGGTACCCTAAGGAAAAATTTAAGTTCAGTAGAGTAAAAATTAAAAATCAGTCGAACTACGTTATGACTTGATCCCTATACTATAAAAGGTACGTAGGCAGCTTAAGAAAACTTTAAGTTTCGTCCAGTAAAAAAAACTCAGTTGAATTATATTATGACTTGATCCCTATAAGGGACGTAGGCAACTTAAAATAAATCTTAAGTTTAGTCGCACACAAAACAAGAGTAGTGTCATAACCACATAAAGCATGGCACTAGCAGTTGATGGTGTTCAATCTCATTAAATAATATAAACTTCAAGTTGAAGATGTCCTATTGGGGACAATATAACAAATAAAAAATGGTGTTGCCCTAGGAGCAAGATATTGCAAAGTTAGATGCTTATAAATGGTACCACTCCTCTATAGTTCAACACTCCATCTTCAAGTTTAGAAGTTCCTCAAAATTTGATTATGAGGCTTTATTGATGTTTCATGAAATTCAAGTTCAAAGATTTCATCAAGACTCATTCAAATGCAAAGATGGGAGAATTCACCAATGCTTCTTTATCTCTAACTTTGAGCATTGCACTACTGCTTTTCCATGTCCTAGTTCGAAGGTTGCTCTGTTGGTTCCATCTTCAACTTCTTCCAAGATAAAGACGATGGTGTAGTTTTGCCTCTTTAGAATGACAACAGAGCAGAACAAAGGTGTCCGATCATTCCTACTAGAAGTTGGATCTAACGACAAATGTTCAATCGTTCCTTGTAGAAGTTGGATCTCTGACAGTGAAGCAAAACGAAGATGGCCTATCATTCCTACTACGAGTTGGATCTAATGACAAAATGTTTGATCGTCTCTAGTAGAAGTTGGATCACTGACCACAAAGCAAAACGAAGATGTTTGATCGTTCCTACTAAAAGGTGGATTTAACAACAAAATACTTTATCATCCCTAGTAGAAGTTGGATCATTGACGACAAAGTGAAACGAAGATTTCTGATAGTTCTTACTAAGAGTTGGATGTGATGACAAATGCTCGATCGTTTCTAGTAAAAGTTGGATAACTAACGGCAAAGCAGAACGAAGATGTCCGATAGTTACTACTAGGAATTAGATCTGATGGCAAAATGTTCGATTATCCCTAGTAGAAGTTGGATCGCTGACCACAAAGTAGAAAGAAGATGCTTGATTGTTTCTACTAGGAGGTGGATGTGACAGCAAAATGTCCAATTGTTCCTAGTAGAAGTTGGATCGCTGACGGCAAAGCAGAAATAAGATGTTCGATCATTCCTACTAGGAGATGGAACTGACGACAAAATACCCGATCGTGCCTAATAGAAGTCGGATCGCTCATGGCGTACTAGAATGAAGATGTCCAATCATTCCTACAAGGAGTTGGATCTGACGGCAAATGCTCGATCGTTTCTAGTAAAAGTTGGATTTCAAGTTTAAATCAAACTCATGTACTAAATTCATAGTTTGATTAATTTGATATATCGAATTGAGCAAAAATAATGTTCGTATTTTGACTTCAATTATATCTTTTTATAGATTCATCCACTTATATATGTGCATAAATCTCGAAAAAGAGCATTTGTTGAATAAGAAATTTTAGACCAATCACAAATTTTCATGTTATTTACTAAATTAATGATGAAAAATACGTATAATTAAATTTGAAACTAATTAAAAAATTGGCATGTATCCCAAATTAAAATTGAAGACATAAATTAATCAATTTTGATGATGTCACATGTTTTCATTATGACCGATAGATTAAGTTAATTATTTTGGTCGAATTAATATTTACCTTGGCTAAAATTCAATTGAGCTCAAGAATAAAGCTTAATTTAATCTAAAGACTAAATATGATTCAAGCCCATGTGGTCAAACTCATGGGTCTGGTACAACAAATCACTAAGGCCAAACGAATAAAACAAATGATTATCCCCTTAGTTCCCTTTTATATAGTATATAGTTTTTAAACTATAAATTAATTTCTAAATCTACCACAAACATATATCTAAAAATATAACACTATATTAATTGAATTTCTTGTTTTTTTTTAAATTTCTCTACTTTTAGATTTCCTACCAAACATACTTTTAACTAAAATTCACTATTACACAAAATTAACTAATAAAACAATAGAAAATAAAAAATAGTTCCAACCAATTATTTTAGAGCCGGTTTGGAATAATGTAGAAAAAGAATGTTTTTCAAAAATATAGTTTTATTTAACACTTTTGATAAAAAGAAAAAAAAAAGAAAAAAACTTCTTAAAATAAAAACACGTGCGCGTGACAATTCTTTTTTGAAATGTTTGTATGCACAAGTTTGTTTGGGTTTGTTATATAATAAAAATATTTTTATTGATTTCAAATTACTAAAAGATATTTCTGGTGGAGGTGATGGTTGAAGTTGGTTGATAGTTGTTGAAAAATAAGTCACGATTAACTTGACTAAATTAACACTCAAACTAATAACTGAAGTAACAACATGAGTAATAGTACGAAAAGACAGAATAAAACACCAGCATGTTGGTAACTCTGTTAAGTGTAATCACATCTACATCTAGGAGACCTTTAGCTCGATTTAAAAGATCATCTATAAAGTTTGAAGAGGATCATAAGTACAAAACTTATCAAGAATCAACTATCTTAAATTATATAACTTTTACAAGCAAACGTTTAGGCTCCCCCTAAACCATTTGATGTGTGAGCAAGGGATTTGATCTAGGCTCCCCTAAATCATACACTTCATGCTTCACCCTTGCGTCTCAATGTCCAGACTCCCCTGTAAGAGACTCCTCAGAATAACCTTCAATGTTAGACTCCCTCTAACTTGCACAAATGTTTCCAAATAAATGACTCACAATGCCACAAATAAAGTATTCAACACCACATCACATAAACTGAGTACTTTGTAAATAACTTTCTCAATACATAATTTGCGTTGCTCGTTCATCAACACTTTGGATTCCACATAAATAAATATACCACATGGTGTAACACCCCGAGCGTTAAAGTAATAGATTTTAATCGACTTACTTTATTTTTTTGGATTTTAAATGTTTGATGGGTGCAATTTCTCTTTTAGATTGAAAAAAAAGAGAACATTAAATTTGTGGTTAAGAAAAGAAATGAAAGGAGAAATTTGTCTGGGAAATAATAATAATAGTAATATGTTATTATTAATTATTATTAAGTATAAAAAAAAGGATTTTTTTCTCTCTCTCTTATGTGTAGGGGGGGGG
>JBBPDI010000009.1:11841791-11860707 GCA_037974545.1 Cucumis variabilis | reverse complement strand
TGTGTTATGTTGCATATATAATAATTTATATACTAGATTGGCAAGTTTATCTCGTTAAGTTTTCAGTAGGGTCGACAATTACAAGTAGAGAAAAGCTTTGTCTGTTGGCTTTACACTGTCTTTTGGGCTAAGCTAACAGGTAGTTCGGGAGGGGGTGTGACAAGCAAGCTTTACCTCAAACCTCTTTTGTAAAATTTTTCTACGAATAACCTTATCATTCACTTTTAACAATGACATTGCTAACCTCTAAATTTGACGGTGTGCAAGGTTCACGTTAAAGCTTTTGAAACTTTTTGAAAGTCCTCTTAAAGCTTAAAAACAAGGCGTTTTAACAAAAGTTAAAACAAAGCCAAAAATGTGAAAATCTCAATAACAACTCTTATGTTGTCTTCTCTCGTAAAATTATTATGTATTCAATCTCAATAACAACTCTTATGTTGTCTCCTCTCGTAAAAATAAAAAGCAAAGCTTTAGAAATAAAAATCAGAGAGTGAGAAATAAAAGGCGATAAGAGTGAAAGTTGAGGAGAGAAACAGACTCATGAGTCTTAACTTAGAAATATTTTCATAGAAAGAAGTACGCGATGAGAGTAAATCCTGAATAACGAATAAAACTTGCTCGCATTTTGAGAAGTGTTGAAACACATAGGGGAAGGTGAATCTTTAAGAAAGAATGATGCCTGAGGACAAGAATAGTATAGAGTAATGGTTGAGGACAAGCATTATTCTAAATTTAGGGGTGTGATAACGTGTATAAATATTTGTTATTATAGCTCCTTTGATTATAATAATGACTTCAAAACACAGGAGAAGATGATCAGAACGCATAACTTCTCTTGTAAATGCATAAGTATTTGGAAATACACTTTACATAAGTATTATGCCTATTTCACGCAATTTTAATGTCTAAACGTAGGATAATAAACAAAGAAAGAAACTAGTGAATCGTAGAAAACATCTTGTGCAAGGACTACGTGATGGAGAACTCATTTGGCAAGTAACGTCGCCAAACGAGAAACAACGCTATCACGCAAGGAAGGGTTACTAGGAGACAAAGAGTGAGAGTTAAAGATGATGTGACGTGCAATAGATACTTTTTGGTGGATGATGCTAACAAGTTTAGAAGAATAAAAGTTTCCCTTCCAAATGTTACCTATATAAGCCATCTCCTTCAACCTAAAATCAGATGCCTGAATTGATGGAAACGATAGACATGTATAACAGAATAAAGATCGAATTTTACTCTAATTTCAACTGAACACTTTAATGATTAACATGCATTACAAACCTAAAATAAAAAAAAAGGTTAATAGAAAAACTCACCTTTGATGCTTTTCCATTGTCTTAATCTCGTCACGTTCTTGAAGCCCAAACTACCACTAGTGTTGACTTGCTATTCTTTGGACTTAGAACCGAGTTGTGAAACCCGAACTGTGGAGCAAATAGAGAGAGTAATGGATTTAGGAGGATGAACTTGACTTTGAGAACTTGTAAAGAGAAAAGAAGTTTTGGTATGATTTTGTAATTCCAAATTCAATTTGAACAAACAACACTAACTCATTTTACATTTGCAATGCACTCCATTTATAAGCAAACTACATGTAAAAATTGCATGTAGTGAGCTTTCACTCTTCACACTTGGCATATCACCAAGTAGGTGTCTGACATGCATAAAGACATTTGTTAATTACATGCAATGTGCTTCCAATGGTAATATGGTAATTTGACATTTAAAAAGTCAAAAGTCAACATTTTGACTTTATACCATTTTATTTTTCTTAACTAATTTAGACCTTCCAAGTATGAATTCGCATTCATTTTTCTAAAATTCAAATCACATTTGACTATAAAGTCGATTAAAGTTTGATTTTTCAAAGTCAAAAGTCAACATTTTGACTTTTTTATAACTTTGACCTTTTCCATCAATTCCGAGCATCCAAATATGAATCCATATTCATATTTAATATTTAAACATATGGCTCTATCTTAAATTTATAATCGACGACTATATCATATATATTTGTTGATTTTTCTTTCTTTACATAATTCGAACAATTCGAATTTTTCCATCATAATGTTCTAAGTTGATTCCTTGTGAGCTAGCGGAAGAACCTAATGGACCTATAAATCATGGGCTCCAAAGATCTAAGATTAACTGTCTAAACTCTTTAGATCTAGTTAATCAACTTTTGTTAACTAATGGGTTATTCCACTAAAGTCCTGTAGTTGCACTCCTCTCACTATAGATATATTTTGTGTCCATGTGATATAACCATGATAAGTAAGTTAATCTTTCACAGGTTGTTCATAACCTCGATTTGGTCAAAGTACCGTTTTACCCCCAAGACTATATCTTTCTCCTTAAGTCCCACTGATCCACTATTGAACAATTGGTTTAAGGTCCAACCTCTAAATTGAATCCCTCTCGGGCCAACGAGAGGGTGAGGGCCTTGTTTTAAGACTTGGATTAAATTACTAAGGAAACAACCTATCTACTAACCCTAAAGTGGGTAGGAGTAAATTCCGTTTTGTACCTTATGTCCCCAGCTATCCATCTGTTCTTACTCCTAAAGTGGAAGGCTTATTGGGTTAGCGCTAATGAACTACTCTCACTTATGCAGATCTAAGGATAATCCCATGTGAACAGAAGTTCATAATTAGCTCAGGATTAAGATTAAGTTACACTTGATATCTATAAATGAAATAGTTAGTTTTATAAAATTAACGATGTTATAACTTAAAAATGACTATTTCATGGTTCCTGTCTTATGTAAAAGTCTCCCTCATATTTTTGACATGATCTTGAAGTTGGTCATTTATGGAGCTTATTACTCTCTCAATGTTTTTTTTTTTGGAAAGGATTATCAATGTAATAGTTTACTTTTCACACTTTCTTTGTGTTTGGAGCAAGTTGTATATGTAAATGTACACAATATTAAGATTTCATTTTGTATATATACAAGTAAAAGAGAAACATTGTAGTTTCTAAAACATTGTTGGCATAGCGTCGGTTTTTAACTATTTGGCGCCATAAAAAATGGAGAATAATACAACAATTTAATAAAAATAAATTTGAAAAAAGGACCCAGAAACAAGGATTTGATGTCATTTTAAAAACGATATTAAATATCTCTTTAATGGTTTATAACCGATATTAAAGCCTCATTAATGTTGGTTTTAAAACGACATCAAAGGCGTGACATTAAAGATCTTCAATAACATCATAAAAAATGTTGATTTAAAAATGACATCAATGGCCATTAATGTCATTTTTAAACCGACATTAATGAGGCATTGGATGTTATTTTAAAACCAACATCAAAGAAAAAACCATATTAAATACCTTTAATAACGCTAGCATAGATGTCGTTTGGCAACTGACACTAAAGGCCATTAATGTAGATTTTAAACCGATATTAAAGGTCAAATTTCTTCTAATGTATAGATATATCTCGTCTGATCAGACTTAGTCATGCAGATCCTGAAATGAGACTATGTGTGTAGTTTACTGACTCAGATAGGAGCACGTCTTTTTCATCAGCTTTTTGAGTAAGTTATATCGCATCAAAGCTCTTGCATTGCTTAATCGCCTAATGGTGAGTAGACCTTCCTTCACTCTTTCTCGTGTACATGTTAGTCTACATACAATTCCTCCTCACATCCATTTATTTCCCTTTACAGATTCTCTAGGTGTACATAAGTAGTTTTAATTCTAGTTCTGATTCTTTTATACTTTAGTTAATTAATTCTTATATCGCCTACCTAATCAGTATTTCCCTAGAACTAATGTCTATAAACAATTTCCAGTGTTCGACCCTGAATCATCCAAGTAAACCTATTGTTTTGCTTGCATTTGGACAAGTAATAGAAAAACTTGTACTCAACAAGGACTTAAGTATGACTTGATAAAGAGGTACATAGTGAACATGAAACATGTTATACAGAGAGTTAAGAAAATCGCCTAATGGTGCTATGATCATGACCTAGGACTCATCGCCTAAAATTAGAGCGTGCTATACAGAGAGTTAAAATGATTGCATCACATGCAATGACCTGACTTAGTGACGTATTGCAATTGTGCTTTACACAGAAGGAATTATTAAGTCCAAACCAACAAGTATCACTCAAGTTCAAGCGTTCATCTTCTCTCATTAACACTGGTTAAATTGTATTTCTCCTTTTTTCTTCCCTATTTTTTACCATTCGTTCATTTCTCTTTGTTCTCTCAGTCATAATGTCTAAAAGTATTTATTTTATCGAATCCCTAAAGAAATTCCAAGTTATGAAGGGTGAAGTAAGCCCATCCAATGCAGTAGTTTTGCACTCTCCGTCTGACAGACCAATGTCGAAGCAAGAAAAAGGGGGGAATACAACTTAAAAATTATGATTAATGGAGTAATAGAGTGTGACTGCTAGAGGAATAACAAAGTCGCCTACTTGCCCTAATCTCAGGTAAAACTCCAGAAAATAAAGAGGGGCAGGAAGGGTTAAAGAAAGAAAAAAAGAAGAAAATGGAGGAAAAGGAAGGTTAGAAAAGACGAAAGTAAAAGGTAAGGAGAAAGAAGGCGAGAAAGAGAAGAAACCCGAAGAAGAGAAGAAGAATGTGTTTAGCTAAACGTTAGGATTTAGGGTTTTTAGGTAGACTTTTAAAGAGAGATAAGATGTTTCGCACGTTCCCTAAAAATCCTAACGATTTTTTATAAAACCCTAAACTCAGTCACGTCCTACAAGAAGATTAAAGTGCCTAATGTGTTTTAATGGGAACTCTCTAGCGATTCGCATACATCCTTTCCTAATATCTTACAGGCTTTGCGAGATAATTAACACTCCTTAGATTTAAAAGAATATATAACTATAGATTACAAAACTAAATTACAAGTATAAAATAATTACAGATAAATACAAGTATTATATACATAAGAATTTTAAGGATGCAATTATAGAAAATATGGAAGAATTATACATTACAAATACATCTTTGCGTTCAGGTGTCTTGGCAAGGAAGAGTTATGATCTCATCGCATTCTGCTCAACAAAGCTTTCCTAACCGTATCATTTTTCTCAAACTTTCTTGATCATCTGCGACATGACTCTTTGCTTTTTGATTGTTCCTCGCAATGAGTCTCTGCTCCCAATCAGTCATTGCAATGTCTAGACAGATTATCTTAGTCTTTGCTGTGCAGTTAGCTAAGATACTCATCTTACTAATCTAGATGTGGGGACACTTTCTTTGTCACCTTAAATAGATTAGACATCCATAAATTCATGCGTCTTAAGGTACTTAACTTCCCTTGTGATTGAACGCATCCATTGATACTGTTCATCGAAGAAAGCACTCGACCTTGGGCCTAGTTCAAGCAATCACAAATTACTTTGGTAACTTGAACCTCTTTACGCGTTCTTCGACTAAACACATGATTCATCAAAATCAAAAGTTTTGCCTAAAATCAAAGTAAAAACCCTACTTTAGTATTTGAAAAATCAATTCCTCGGCAACGACACCAAAAACTTGCTTGTTTGTTTTCTTCACGAAACCCCCATCCAAAAATCTATTGGTTATGAATGTGATTGTTTTGAACTTTGGATTGTGTTTCATGGGACTTGGTCTAGAATAAGTTATGTTTTTTATAAGAACAATATTCTAAAACACTTGCCTATAATCAAGGCACACAGACTTATTTGTTAGTTTTCATGTTTGTGGTGTGCTGATGTACCATTGAATATGAATCATTGCATACAAAGTGCTTTTCAATATTCTCTTCATTATGCGAGTGGACATGATCATTGCATGTAAAATGCTCCCAATGTCCCCACCACCTATTTCCAAGTATGCGTTGTGAAAGTTTTTCCATTGTTTATCCAAGTGTAAGTGAAACAATAGGTTTTCCTAGATAAACCAAGATCGAAAATCGAGATTTGATATCAAAACTTAGTTCTTGTGTCTACTTATCAACTAGGCTTTATGAAAAATGAGTCAAAAGAATATAAAAAGAATCATAACTACCTATTTACACCTAGAGATTCATACATAGAGGAATAAATTATGGCGGGATGAAGGAGTAAGCAAGCTAACTTATGTTAAGGAAGGGGGTGAAAGAAGATCTGACGCTATCAAGCAAATAAGCTATACGATCACCTCAATGGGATATGACTTGGTAGACTATTTACACCTAGAGATTCATACTAGGTCATGTATTCATTTTTCATCCAGAATACATGACCTACCTTTGAAAAATCATAACCTAAAATCCATAAAAGTTTTGACAAAACTTCTTGCTACAAAGTTGCTCTAAAATGTCTTAACTTTCTTACCTAAATATTTTAGAGCAAAAATCCAAACGCGAGTTTTGTAGCCTTCTTGGAATTTACCTTGCTTAGTTTTCCTTCCAGAATGACCTTCTTGCCTAATCTTGATCCAAATGCAAACCATCTCATATCCAACTTGAACAGCAGTCCTTCTCCACAAACTAGATACAATTTTATAATCTTTTAAGACTAGTTTAAGTAAATTTGCATTAGTGAGTTGTGAGAAATCCTTTGTTGAAGTTGCCTATTTATAGAGAACCTTGCATGAAAATGAGTTGACACTTCATCCTTGATTAGACTCACCTCTTAAGCTCCTAATTACACCTAATACTTCTCCTCCACATCCTCCTTGGCTAAAAATGCATGTTAATATGATTAAGACACATGGATTAATCCTTAAACCAATTGCCCTAAACATGCCACGTTATTGTCCTAATCACATGGCTAACCTCTAAGGTCTTCTCGGATAACTTGGCCACCTAATCTCTCAACGCATAGTCCTTGGACACCTAGATAACCTCTCAATGCATAGCCTTGTTTAGTGTAGTCTTTCCATCCAATGACAAGCCCTAAATGCACGGTAACCTTTTTTTATGTATTCTCGTGTGCCATACTTCTTGCCCATTGTCTTCTAGCATAACCTCTTAAAGACAGCCTTCCTCACCCAAACTAACCTCTTAAACCTTCACTCCTAGCCATCAAAATGCCTAGACATTCATTTAGATGTTAGTTTAATTTCTATAGTTTTGGTCGTCTAGTTTATGTCCAAATGTCTAAGCATGTCCAAACGCCTAAGCTTTAGAGGTTATTAAGCTTCATCGTGTTACCTAACAAACACCATTTAAGGGTTATATGGTCTCCTTTTGCGCCCAATCCTAACCAATAAACACCCAATGACACTTAGCCAATTTTTCCTACATCTTCCCTTTTCTCTTGACTTTGACTAATCTTAACAAGTTCTAAAGGTTTAAGAGATTTTGGGGTTTTATAGTTTTGGTCCATTAAGACCTTTATGACCTATACAACCCTCCTTTTCTGGACGGAGATGAAGCTTCTTATATAGGTAACTTTTGGCAGAAAATCTATCATTTTGACCAGGTTAGCACCAAAAACTATCCTTCTCGTCAAGTCACATCACTCCAATGACCACTTTTGTCTTTTAACCCAAAAATTGTCCTTCTCGTTAAGTCACATCACTCCAATGACTACTTTTTTCTTCTAACATACCTTTTCTCTCGTGGTGAATTGGTCTTCTCGCCTGATTTTTATGCGAGTTCCTCTGTGATTTGCCACATTATTCTTTTGTTAATAATCCTGCATTTAGACACCAAAAATAGGGTAAAGCAGAGATGAAGCTTATGTAAAGTACATTTTTAAATAGTTATGTATTTACAACATAAGTTACGTGTTTTGGCATAGTTACCATGAGTTTTGGTCCTATTATTCTACCTAAAAGGTTATAATAACTTCTTATTTCTACAAATTATCAATACCCTTTTGCAACATATCTAGCTTTTAAGGTCTGTATCTTTCCAACTGAATCTCTCTTGCTCTTATAAATCCATTTGCATCCTATACACTATAAGAAATCGAGGATCTCTCGATGTAGCACTACGTATTGGGATAAATGACGTCACAAGAAAAGGGTTGTGATGACGCATTGAGGAAGACGTCGCGATAGCATGAGGCTTCCATAATGCCATGAATGATAATTTTGGGAAATCGTTTTATTTAAAAAAATAATATTAACTTTCGACAACTCCATGCATGTACACGTCACCATTGCCTGAATAACTGCAACGTGGAAGAGCAGGACATCACAGAAAGTGAAAAGTATTATTAAAAAGGTGAATCAACCGTGACATCTACATGCATGGCATCGACATTGGCTAGCTACGTCGACGTGCATTGACCACGTCGATAAAGGTCTAACATTTAAATCATTATGACAAACCTTTTGTCGACGTATGAGTTGACAGTGTGATGAGAAAGTATGACAATTTGACTGATTTTGAAAACTTTATGTCGACGTCATAAGTACTACATCGGTATTTGTTAGAGAACTAACGATGCAGTCACTCGTGGCATTATGAGAAATTAGTTTTCATGACGTTTTTAGGGTACGTTGCAAGAACCCTCGTTATTTTAGTGTTCTGTGTTCATAAAACATAGAACACAACGAAAGAAAAAAGAAAAGAGAGACCGAGACATCTGTCGTGTCGCCCATCCACCACCGTCTGTCGAATGCTCGCCAGCCGCCATCATCGTCTGCTGCCTACCATCTTTCTATTATCGTTCACTTAGTTCATCCTCTCTACTGGTAAAAATGTTGTATTTTTTTTTGTTATCATTTCTAAATAAATATATATATTAATGTATGTATATTGTATATTATATGTATAATTTGTAGATTATGTATTGTACGTATATTGTATGTGTAGATTGTATATATTGTGTGTATGTTTATTATTAAATTTGTTGTATGACTAAGTTAAATTAAATTGAAATTGAAATTGTTATTGTATGTATATTTATTGTAGATTGTAATTTGATATTTTATATTGTATGTATGTTTATTATAGATTGTAAATTGAAATTGTTAACATTTTTATTAAAATGTATAAGAATCAAAATATATGTGTGAATGAAAATTTTTAAATTGTAATATGTTAGGGTTTAAATTATTGAAATTGTGATAATAAATGGTGCAATTATGATTTTGATTGCTATAGCAAGATTTAAATGTATTGAAATTGTTGAATTGATGACATTTATGAAATTTATAAATTGTTTAAATACTTGAAATTTTTTATTGGTTTGTTGTGGTTATCCTACAGTTATGGTAGCTTATAGTTTATTATTTATGAACATGATTTTTTTGTTAGTAGTAAGGTAGCTATTATTTATTTAGAATTATTTTAGCTCTTTGTTAATAGTAATTTGTTGGAAATGTTAGGTTTCTATTAACGCTTGTTAGTTGGAAGTGTTAGATTTTTTAGTTTAAGCTCAGATATAGTGAAAGTTGAGATATTGGATACTTATGAGGTGTGACGTATTTATGTTCTAGGTCTTTAACGGTGGACAAAAGTTGGGTGAAACTTAAGAATAAGTTATCGGTTGAGTATAGAGACCGAGTTTTTTAATTTTTAGAAGTTGTCAAGTATCACTTTGATGCGTACGGATGGATAAGGTGTCCATGCAAGAGATATATGAACTTGATGCGTACGGATGGATAAGGTGTCCATGCAAGAGATATATGAACTTGAATTGGAACTCATTAAAGGATGTGAAGAGATATTTATTAACGATTGGAATATGCCCCTCCTACACAAATTAAGTGTATCATGGAAAAACAGTGAACTTGTATAGAGGTATAGAAACATTTGATGAAGGAACTAGTAGTGATCCTTTTCCATGAAGGAACTAGAAGTGACTCCTTCCATGAATCAAATAGTAGTAATCTGTTTTCTAAGGATAATGAAATGTTGGGTATTAATAACATGCAAAAATGACCATGTTGGGTATTAATCAGAACACATGACTTTTGTGCTAAACGCATAAGTATTTAGAAATAAAGCTTACATGAATGTCATTTCTGTTTTATGCGATTACCATGTTTGAAAGAAAAACAAGTGGAAAAAGAAGAAATGAGCATACCCTACATGACATCTCATGCACTGGCTATGCAGTAGATCTCGCTTGACGATTAGGAACCCTAGACGAGGAACCAAAACATCAAGCAAGGGCAGCTCCTAAGAAAACAAGAATGGTAGTTGGAATGATGTGATCTCACAGGTCAAATGACAGTGCTAACACACTTAGAAGAATAGAAGTTTCCCGCCAAAAAGCAGTCTATACAAGCACTTCGTCTACACCAAGAAAGGAGAGCCTGAATAGGTGCAAGAGGTCCGAATAGACCAGAAAAAGTTTGCATAGATCTCGAGAGAGCTTGATTGAGTTGCTCAAAGAATGTATGGTTACGATGTAGAAGAAGATTATCTATGTAGATTCCCTAACTTTTTATAAAGTTTCATTTCCTTCTGCCTTCCATTTTATTGTTTCACATGTGAGTTGTAATGTACATATTGTTTATAGGTCTATGGCGTACATTCTTTAACTCCTCTTACATAAATATAGTCATTCAAGTTGTTATCTCCCATTTTCTTCAAGTTAATTGTTACCAATAGCGTGAGTAGGTGATAGCTCATGATAAGAATAGTCACATATACATTTTATCGTGTTGATTGTGCTTATGTGTATGCTTGGCCAGCATTAGTTGCTAGCTACCCAAGAGGGAAAGTAGCAAGAACTTAATTAGCAAGCGTGAAGAGGATGTTAGCCTTTCCACGAGATTATTTCTAACATTTGAATTCTGAGAGGACAAGTATGGGCAGTGGCTACCGAGAAGTAGTAGTCCTTAATTACGAAATACTATAAGATGTATAAATGGTTTCTTCTAGACATAGCTCGCTTAGCCATATTTGGTCATATAGATCTATAAAAAGCAGTCATTTACATCATATATGCCTTTGAGAGAAGCATGCCTTAATCACAAGTGTTTCTTAGTAAGTTATGTCTCGTCAAGGCTATCTCCCTACTTATCCAAATACTATCACATGGTCATTCCTACCTTCTTTTCCCTAATGCAAGTTAGATGCATTATTTTATCTTTCTCTTCGTGTCGCCTTATAGACTTTCATTGTGTAAATAACTGACTCTTACATTTGTTATTCTTTAATTCTTCCAACTTGCCTAAATGAAAAGTAAATTCTAAAATTAACAACTAACAACAATTTCCTATGTTCGACCTTGGATCACCCAAGTAAACCTATTGTTTCGCTTGCACTTCAGCAAGCAGTAGGAAAACTTATACTCAACGAGGAATTAAGAATTACACGATGAAGAGGTACATTGTGAGCCTTTCTAATGGTTGTGATCATTCCCTATGACTCTTTCCCTACCATGGGAACATGTGATACAGAGAGTTGCAATGAGCATTTAATGCCCGATGACTTGGCTCTGTGACGTATCGTTGTTGCATTAAACATAATTAAAACCAAGTCCAAGTAGAAAATCAACAACCAAGTTTTTGGTGTCGTTTCTGGGTAATTGACTTCTAGATGTTAGAGTAGTATTTCACTTAAGTTTAGGCAAAGGATTTGATTTTGGTGAATCACGCAATTAGCCAAAAATTGCGCCAGGAGGTTCAAGGTACCGAACTAATCTGTGATTGCTTGAACAAACCCCAAGATCAATGTATCTTTCGAATGATGACCTAGAAAAATCTCAATGGATGTAGTTAGTCATAAATGAAAATGACAATCTCCATGAGTCATCAATAGAAGTGTCCTCACCGAGCTAACGAAAAGTACAATTTCAGTTAGCTAAGCAACAAGGACCATGAAAGATCATTTAAACATTGCGGTGAATGATTGAGAGCAAAGACTTATTGCAATGACCAATTAAGATGCTAAGAGTCATGATTCAAATGAATGATGAATTTTAGGAACTACTCAGTTAGGAAGCTATGCGAAGCACAAGCAATGATATACAGTTCTTTCTTGCCAAGGAGTTTAGACGCATGAATACATCTGTAATGTATATTTTTTCCATTCGTCTTAAATTTTTATCTTTAGAATGGTGAGCATCACTTCTTACACTGACACCTCTGTATACAATTCTCTTTTTTTAAAAAAATAATAAATTTTGTATTCTTTTGTTTTCTCTATCTGTATTTCTCTTAAATCTCTTATAAGGATTACGTGTCACACCGTGCAAACATGGTAATTTAGAAACCTTACACAAAGTAGGAGATTAGATTTCATTGGGAAACATTGAAATCTTTAGGAGGTAAAAGCGTCAAATCAAATCCCTTTGTTTTTAAACTTATAAGAAGTATTGAATGCGTCGTACCTCAAGCCAAGAGTAGTCACTTAAGTGTTCACATCATATTTATTCTGACAAGACCTTAACTGTTAATAACCACTAATTTAATCATAGTTAAGAAAGTCTATTTAAACCCTTTAAATATTTGAGTTTTAGCAGTTAGTCAGCGTAACAAAGCACAATCCCACACATTGTGTAACCTTTAAAGCACTACCATTCCAAAAGAAAAGGAATTGACCTTAACTGTTCTTCATTGTATTCCAATCATCTTTCACCAAGAATTGCTTTCCTTGCAAAATCCATCATCAGGCCAACATAATATAAAAGGAAAACACGGAAGGATGGAGACGGTTGAGGTAGAAAACATGAGAATAAAAGATGTAAAGGTGGAGGCAAAAGAAAGTGAAAAGACATACAGGAATAAAAGGTTATGTAACAAGGAGAAGAAAAGAAGAAGAAAGAAGAGGCAAAACAACCAGCCGAGGAAGGAAGATCTTGAGCTTCCAATAGAAAACACTTCCTCACATGATGCTGATTTTATAGGATTAGTAATAAGGACCCCTACAAGATCAGCAAAAGAAATTTGGGTCCTTAGCGGAAAAAGCAAAGAAATAAAGTGAGAGAAAAAAGTGGAAGAGGGCGTGGCCAAGGTGTTTGAGAAAGAAGAGAATAGAAACACTCTGTCGAAGGAGGAAGTGCCCATCCATAAGAAAGAAGAGATCCAATTACATTCAAGGATGCTCTTGTGGGCACGAGTGGAGGAAGAGCAAAAAGGAAAGTTAGGACTTCATCACCATCAATACGATGGTCAATAAAAATGGTGATCAGAGTACATACAAGAAGAGGAGGAAGCATTAGGACCAAAGAGACGACAATCATTTAAGGTTGAAGACTCAAGTGATATCTTGTCACATGCCACCACTTTGGTCTCTACGTCATAAGAAAGGCCTTCAAAGACAAACCATTCAAACTCCTCATAATCCTCATTTGCCAACACCATCACTCGCCTACCTCTCTTACAAGTAATTCTTGTTTGCCTATACCAACCCTTAGAAAATCCAATGAAGCAAAATGATTTAGTAGCAAAAGCGAGGACAAAGCCACTAGATCTTCACCACTAGAAACCTCCTTTTGTGGTCGAAATCTTGGTAGGAATTTCTAAGTATCCTAAAATGCTTTTTATTTCTTTTTTATTTATGTCCGTTATAATACAAGTAATCACTTTTGATGTACTCTTTAAGTATTTAATCTTTCTTATCTCAAGTCTGGCTCCCTGCCTTATGGCATTCAAATTTTTCTATGTAACTCAATAACACTTTAATGAAATAAAGTATGCGAAATAGAGTTTAATTTGTTATCTTTGCATTTAACTTATTAAGGAACCTCACTAAAAAAATATTTTTATAGTTTATTAAGCCGAGCAAGCTTTACCTTAAACCACTCTTGTAAATTTTTTCCTAAAGATTATTCCTATCATTCATTTTTAGTAATGAAATCTATGCTAACCTCTAAATTTGGTGGAGTAGGAAATCCGCGCTAAAATTTTGAGAAGCCTCTAAAAACTTTACAAGGCAAGCAAAAATAAGGTGTTTTAACTAAAGTTAAAACTAAGCCAAAAATGAAATAACTTCCTAAAAATCAAAGTATTCGTTGATTTAATCAAAATAACAACTCCTATGTTGCCTTCTCTCATAAAACTAAGAAGTAAAACTTCCAAAGTAAAAGTTGAGAGTTGAGTAATAAAAGGCGATAAGAGTTACAGTTGAGGAGAGAAACGGACTCATAAAGTACCTATGATTTTCCGCTCAATGCTCGATCCAATATAAATATAATAAAAATCAATATTTAACCAAATAAAAGGGATTTGAAAACTTTTCAAAACTTTAGTCATTTCAAAGGATGAAAATAGGATTTACTAAAGGGAATGAACAAAGTATTTTGAGTATTAAGCTTGTCGCATTCTGCACTTAGAAATATTTTCATAGTAAGAAGTACGAGATGAGCGTAATTCCTAGATAACAAATAAAACTTGCTTGCATTAAGGGAAGTGTCAAAACGCAGAGGGAAAAGTGAATCGTTAAGGAGGAAAGGTGCTTGAGGACAAGCATAATACAGAGCGATGCTTGAGGACAAGCATTATTCTAAATTTAGGGGTGTGATAATGTACAGAAATGATCATTATTATAGCCCTTTGTTAGAAAATGAGGTTAAAATGCATAAAGAAATTATCAGAAGGCATGACTTTTGATGTAAACGCATAAGTATTTAGAAATAAAGCTTACACAAATGTCATTTATGTTTTACACGATTACCATGTTTGAATGCAAGAAAGGTGGAAAAAGAAGAAAGGAGGATATCCTACATGACATCTCGTGCACTGGCTACGTAATGGACCTCACTTGGCGATTAGCAACCTCAGGTAAGGAACCAAAACATCAAGCGAGGACAGCTCACAAGAAGACAAGAATGGTAGTTAGAATAATGTGACCTCACAGGGTAAGATGATAGCGCTGACACACTAAGAAGAGTAGAAGTTTCTCGCCAATAAGCAGCCTATACAAGCACTTCGTCTCCACTAAGAAAGGAGAGCCTAAATGAGCGCAACGAATAAACTTGAGAAATTCTGGATAGATCTCGAGAGAGCTCGATTTAGTTGCTTAATGAATGTATGGTTATGATGAAGAAGAAGATTATCTATATAGATTCTCTAACTTATAATAGAGTTTCATTTCCTTCTGTCTTCCACTTTACAGTTTCACATGTGAACTGTAATGTACATAATGTTTATAGGTCTATGGCCTACATTTTTTAAATTTTCCTACATAAATATAGTCATTCAATCCGTTATCTCCTCTTCTCTTCAAGTCAACGTGTTGCCAATAGCGTGAGTAGGTGATAGCTCATGATAAGAAGAGTCACTTATAGATTTTATCGTGTTGATTGTGCTTTTGTGAATGCTTGGTAAGCATTAGTTGCTAACTACCCAAGAGGGAAAGTAGCTAAAACTTAATTAGCACACGTAAAGTGAACTTAGCCTTTCCGCAATATTATTTCTAAGATTTGGATCTTGAAAAGAGGGCAAGTGTGGTCAGTGGCTATCGAGAAGCAGTAGTCCTTAATTAAGAAATACTATAAGATGTATAAGTGGCTTCTTCTAGCTATAGCTCACTTATCCATATTTGGTCATATAGATCTCTAAAAAGCAGTCAAGCGGCATATATGCATTCGAGAGAAGCATGCCTTAATCACAGACGTGTCTTAGTAAGTTATGTCGCGTCAAGGTTATCTTCATATTTACTCAAATGATATCACGCGGTCATTCCTACCTTCTTTTCTCTAATGCAAGTTAGATATGTTATTTTATCTTTCTCTTCAAGTCACCTTACATACTTTTGTTGTGTACATAACTAATTCTTACACTTGTTATTTTTTAATTCTTCCAACTTACCTAAATGAAGAGTAAATTCTAGAATTAACATCTAACAACAATTTTCTCTGTTCGACCTTAGATCATCCAAGTAAACCTACTATTTCGCTTGCACTTAGGCAAGCAGTAGGAAAACTTATACTCAACGAGGACTTAAGAATTATGTGATGAAGAGGTACATTGTGAGCCTTTCTAATGGTTGTGATCATGCCCTATGATTCTTCCCCTACCATGGAAACATTCAATACAGAGAGTTGCAATGAGTGTTTAATGTGCAATGACTTGGCTCTATGATGTATAGTTGTTGCATTAAACATAATCAAAACCACCAATGCCAAGCACGAAATCAACAATTTGGTATGTTGCATGATTTACACGCAATGATTGGACAAGAACAAGAAATAGAGGAGGAAGGTTTGAAGAATGACATGTCGTTAAATAGTGGTGTAGAAGAGGACACAACACATACATTTTAGGTGTTATTAAACCAAGCATGTTGTGAGCTATACCCCAGCTATTTAAAATTTTCTTCCATTAACTTTTTGGTTACGTTGATTCATGTAAAAAACCTCAATGGTTGGAGCAACAAGTCCTTTGACATGATGTTAAAGATAATAAGACGTGTGTTTCCAATGTGTGGTACCAATGTCCCTAGCTCATTCTACGAAGCCAAACAAAAATTACGGAACTTGGGCTTGGGATACGCAACTATTCGTGCCTATAAGTACGACTGTGTAATGTACTGGAAGAAATTTATCGATTTGCAACATTGTCCAGTTTGTGATGAGTCTCGATACAAGGTTTGTCTTAACAGGAGGAAAAAAATTACACACAAGGTATTGTGGCACTTTCCATTGATATTGAGATTGTTTGTATCACAAGAGGACTCACCTGAAGGAGATAGTATAAGGATAAACAAGTCTAAATGGAGGACATGTTGAGACATCCAGCTGATGTAGAGGGATGAAAGCATTTTGATTATGAATTTCCTAAGTTTGCTTAAGATCCATGAAACATTCGTTTGGGATTAGCTTCTGATGGGTTCAATCCGTTTGGGCATATGAGCACTGTCTATAGTATGTTGCATGTGGTGTTAATTTCTTATAATTTGCCACTTTAAAAATGCATGAACGAATCCAACTTATTCGTGTTATTGATAATACCCAATCCAAGATCTCCTAGTAGGGAATTGATGTTTACATCCAACCATTGATTGAAGAACTATAAAAGTTATGTAGTCTTGGTGTTCGGAAGTATGATTCTTTTACCTACCAATTTTTTATGTTTTACGCGGCTTTGTTGTAGATGATTAATGATTTTTCAATGTATGGTGACTTATCTGGATGGAGTACGAAAGGGTATCAGGCATATCCCATATGCATGGGGGATAAATTATCATTCAAGATAAGAGGGAAAATAGCTTATATGGGACACCGGCGTTATATTCTAGATAATCATATTTGGCATAGAAGTAAGCTACATGATGGAAGTGTAGAGCGTAGGTCTCATCTAGTTATACTGAATGGGCATGATATCTTGGAGCAGCTGGATTTCCTAGAGTTTACAGTGATGAAAAAACATTCATCACTGAAAGATAAAAAAAAACTCTGAATTGGACGAGAGAAGTATCTTTTTCCAACTCCCTTACTGGCCAAGTTTATTATTACGTTATATATTAGATGTAATGCATATTGAAAAGAACGTTTGTGATAACTTGGTCGGTCCATTGTTGAATATAGAGGAAAACAAAGAATACTACGAATGCTCGATTAGATCTTTAAGATTTAAAAATAAGAAAGGATTTACACCTGATAGAAGTTGGTAAAAGATTGGTGAAGCCCCATGCAAGTTATATGTTCACTGGCTGCGAGTGAGTTACATTTTGTAAGTACCTGAAATATGTTAAGTTTCTCAATGGATTCATTTCTAACATTTCATGATGTGTGAATGACAGAGATGAGAAGAAATCAGGTCTTAAGACCCATAACTGTCATGTTTTGCTTCATCGACTTCTACCTATCGGTGTTTGAGCATACTTATCAAAGAATAAGTACACCGCTATTAAATTGTGTAGTTTTTCCACAATGTGTGCAAAAACGATAAAAGTAAGTGACTTCGACCAATTGCAAATAGATATCATTATCATAATTTACGAATTGAAAAGAATATTTTCACCTGCCTTTTTCAGCGTAATGGTACACCTTGTTGTTCAGTTACCGTAGAAACAAAAGTCAGTAATCCAGTTAATTATAGGTGGATGTATCCCATTGAGAAAAGTCTACACACGTTGAAACAGTATGTCCAAAACAAAGCACGTCTAAGGGGTTTATTGTAGAAGAATATGTGATGAATGAATCAAGTACTTTTTGTCGAGATATCTAAGTGGGGTTGAAACTCAATTTTCACAAGATGAACAAAATGATGATAGCATTCATGAAGATGAGGTACTTAGTCAGTTTAAAGTGTTCGTACAAAAGGTACGACCATTAGGTGCGACAAGTTCGAGATCTCTATCACAAAAAGAGAAACGGAAAATACATTGATACATCTTAAAAAATGTAGATGAAATTACGGAGTACCACAAGTATGTACGTTTAACTCTATATTTCACTATCGCTTCACGTTTTGTTAAGTCATAGTCGTCACAAATACTCACAACTATAAACTTTAGAAAACACTTAAGGTTGATAGATACGTCGTCAGACAAATAACTCTCTCCACTAATTCAAAAGTCATTAATTGTAACGCCCCCCCAAAAAAAAAATAAATAAGGGAATGTTTAAATTGGATTATCTTGGTTAAATTATTAATGGAGGAATTATCTTAGGGTGAATTGAGTTTTAAGTAAAGATTATATGTTTGTGGAGATTACGATTAATCAAATATTCATGGAAGGAATATTTGAATCCTTGTTAAATTTTGGAATTTAGTTATATTGTATGGTCTTGATGAATGTTGAATGATGTAGATATTTAAATTTAGAGAGATTTAAGGTTATTGGTGGAACACACACATATATATATATACATATATAAAAGTTATGGAATGTCTAAAATAATTATATGATGGGGGGTAATATAATTATTAAAGGAAAAATAATTTTAAGTGATTAGTATTTTAAGGGAAAATGGTTGGAGGGAAAGAAAAATAATAATAATATATTTATTATTAAATAGGACTCATTGGATAGTGTGCACTTCATCTTCTCTACTCTTCCTCCTTAGTCAAACCCTAGCCGTCACCCCTCCACACCTCCGTCCGCCGCTCAGCAAATGAAGCCATCGTGCCATTTGCATTC
>JBBPDI010000009.1:11797066-11807474 GCA_037974545.1 Cucumis variabilis | reverse complement strand
ATTTGTCAATTTCTTGAATTCATCCAAGTTCTCATTAAGAGTTTTGGACTGATTCATTTTGAATGAAAAAAGTCTCTGCCTCACATAGAGTTTGCTTGGTAAGCCCCTTTTTTCATAGAGAGCCTTTAGTTTCTCCCATATTTCATATGATGTTTTTTCATAGATCACTTGCCTTAGCACATTATCTGTGATATTGAGAATTAGAATTTCATATGTTGTCTCCTCCATACTTTGCTTATCTTCTTCAGTCATAGTTGCTGGCAATTTTTGTGGATCTTGTATATCGTTTAATGCCTTTTGAGAACTCAAAATGGCTTGAATTCTTTTTGCCCATAGAGTAAAATCTCCTCCTCCATTAAACCTTTCTATTTCCAAATTTGTTATAACCATGGTAGAATTTTCCAGAAAGAAAAATTCAAGAATTGGCTCTGATACCAGTTGTAAAAAGATAAACAAATTTAATTCATTTACCTTTTTGTCAGAAACATTTATTGCTGGCCGAATTTTTCTCTCTCCTTCATCTTGGTCTTTGCAAAAGGGGCAAGGTAAAGTTAATCCTTCCCTTTCTTCATTCTTTTGTCATGCATACGTTTTCTTCTTCTTCTATTTTTTGTTCTTCCTCTTTCTCTCAGGTTTGAATCAGCATATAGAATCAACTATGAAATTGCAAAGTGCTTTTGGAGAAGATGAAAAGAAAACAGAGAGATCGAAACACAGCGATTTTAGAGTGGTTCGGCAAAATCGCCTACATCCACTTGAAGACTATTAGCTTTTTCTTTTTATTTTCTTTTCACCATTTTTCAGAGGTTACAAGATGAAGAAAAGAAAAAATACTACAGATAAGTTCTTTTCTTCTTTTATTTAAAGTGTAGAAAAACTGTTTTGTTAGTAGTTCATAACTAATTTTTCTTTTAACCTCTTGAATTAATTTGAACAGATTCACAACAGAATGGAAGTTGAGTTCAAAGCTTCTAACAGCGTTGGTGATAATTCAACAAGCAGTCTACGATAATGTTTTTTCAAAGATTGTTGCAGCAACAACATCTAAACAAGCGTGGCTAATTTTGCAAAAGGCATTTCAAGGAGATTCAATAGTACTTGTGGTAAAATTTCAATCACTTAGACGAGACATTTAGACGGCAAGATGATTTTTTTTTCATGGGCAACGACAATTATTAGTCAGATGCAAACATATGGCAAGATGATTACGGATTAGACCATAGTGGAGAAAGTTTTGAGAAGCTTGACTCCAAAGTTTGATCATGTTGTGGCAATAGAAGAATCAAAGGATCTGTCCACTTTCATATTTATTGAATTAATGGGATCTCTTTAAGCACATGAGTCGAGAATCAATAGATTGATGGAAAGAAACAAAGAAAAAGCATTTCAGGTAAAGGATGTAGTTCCAAAGTATAATGACAGTGATCGTGTGATAACTCGAGGCCAAGGAAGAGGAGGATATCGTGGTCGAGGTCGTGGTATCAGGAAAGGATGTAACCAAAATGAAGAACAAAGGCAGTTCAGAGTGCAATCAAGCAACAAAGCTAATATTCAATGCTACCACTACAAGAAGTTTGGTCATGTAAAGGCAGATTGTTGGTACAAAAATCAGAGAGCCAATTTTGTAGCAGAGAATGAAGCATCGGAGAATAATGGAAAGGATGAAAATAAGCTTTCTATGACAAACATACCCAGTGATCAAAAGACAGCAGAGGTGTGGTTCATTGATAGCCGTTGTTCGAATCACATGAAAGGTTTGAAGCCTGTATTCAAGGAGCTTAAAGAAGGAGAAAAGTTGAAGGTGGAGCTCAGAAACGGCAGAGAGCTACAAGTAGAAGGCAAATGAACGGTGGGAATTAAAAGTCACCATGGAAATAGAATTCGCATAAATGTTCAGTATGTGCCCGATATTGGATATAATTTGTTGAGTGTTGGACAACTAATGGAGAGTGGGCATTCTATCTTGTTTGATGATGGTGCGTGCTTGATAAAAAATAAGCAAATAGGACGAGTTTTGGCAAAAGTAAAGATAACCCAAAGCAAAATGTTTCCGCTGGAAGTTTCAACTATGGAAAATTTTTCTCTAACTGCTACTGCAACTAATACAATAAAGAACAACTCGGAGTTATGGAATTTAAAGTATGGACATCTTAATATTAAATGGATTTCTTTGCTAAATCAAAGAGATATGGCTATTGGGTTAACGAAAATCAGTGCTATTAATATCTGTGAAGGATGTGTGTATGGAAAACAAACTTGAAAATATTTTCCTATTGGGAAAGCTTGGAGAGCCTCGAAGTGTCTCGAGCTAATTCATGTTGATTTGTGTGGGCCAATGCATACAAAGTCTCTTGGTGGGAGCTTTTATTTCTTGATTTTTATACATGACTATAGCCGTATGGGTTGGATATATTTTCTAGAAAGCAAATCAAAAACATTTGAGAAGTTCAAGCATTTCCAGGAAAAGTTAGAAAAGCAAAGTGGCATGTTCATTAAATGTCTTCGCAGTGATAGAGGTGGAGAATTTTTGTCCAACAACTTCAACCATTTTTGTGAGGAACATGGCATCCATAGGGAGTTGACAACACTTTACACTCCAGAGCAAAATGGGGTAGCCGAGAGGAAGAATTGAATTGTGGTAGAAATGGCAAGAAGCATGATGCAAATGAAAGGCCTTTCGAATGATTTTTGGGCTGAAGCAGTATCGACTCCCATCTACCTGCTGAACATCTCACCAACAAAGATTGTCATGAATAAAACTCCATTTGAAGCTTGGTATGGCAAAAAACCCAATGTCAGTCATTTAAGAGTTTTTTATTGTATTTCTTATGCTTTCCAGTAAACCAGTTTCAAGGCTGGTGAAAAGAGATGGCAGCCTAGCTTCTCCGAGCCTTCGCACTGCTACGTGGGCAGCTGCCACTGACTTTTCTACGGTACCCTCTCAAGTTCGTTAAAAACTTGATAAAAAATCTGAAAAATGTATTTTTGTTAGTTATTGTACTCAATCCAAAGCATATAGATTGTATAACCCTATTAATGACAAAATTCTCACAATAAGAGATATAGTGTTTGATGAGAGTGGTAGTTAGGATTGAAAAAATAATGAAGAATATATTTCTCTGGTGGGTGGTAAATTGACAAATGATGGAGAATAAATTGTTGTTGAATCCTCAATGGAAACACCTACCTCAACACCTCCGTGGAGTGCTCCATCAACACCACAAAGTTATCGCTCTTCATCAAGTAATGATGAAACATCAGATGAACTGCCATCTCAGAGGTTTCGATCCATGGAAGATATGTATAATTCTTTTCAATTTACTCTTATGGTTTCTGACCTAGTGTGTTATGATGAGGCAGCAAGCAAAGAAGAATGGCGGCAAGCAATGAAGGAAGAAATGGCAGCTATTGAGAAGAATGGAACATGAAAAATGTTAGACTTACTGGAAAGAAAAAATGCAATTGACTTGAAGTGGATGTATAAGACGAAATTTGCTGCAGATGGGAGTTTAGAGAAGCACAATGCTCGTCTTGTGGCAAAAGGATATGCACAGCAACATGGTATTGATTTCGAGGAAACTTTCTCTCCTGTAGCTCGTTTCGAAATCGTGAGGATTGTTCTAGCGTTGGCAACACAACAACAATGGTCGGTGTATTAATTTGATGTCAAGTCAGCCTTTCTTAATGGAGAATTGCAAGAAGAAGTTTATGTTGAACAGCCGAAAGATTTTGTTAAAAAGGATAACGAAGAAACGGTGTATAAGTTGACAAAAGTGTTGTATGGGTTGAAACAAGCTCCTCGGGCTTGGTATAGCAAAATCGATGGATTTAAGAAAAATGGATTCAAAAGGAGTACAAATAAGTCTACCTTGTATGTGAAAAAGGAAGGTAAAAATGATTTCATCATTGTTTGTCTTTATGTCGATGATATCATTTATACTAGTTCCTCTAAATCTCTTGTTGCTGAGTTCAAATCACATATGAAGAATAAATTTGAGATCATAGATTTAGGTTTGCTACATTTCTTTCTTCGTTTAGAAATTTGTCAAACTGATGGTGGGATATTTATCTCACAACAGAAGTATGCCAAGGATCTTCTCAAAAAATTTGGTATGATCAATTGCAAGCCAGCAACTACACCAACGAATTTGAATGAGAAGCTGCTACAAAACGATGGTAAATAGATGGCTGATGAGTAGCGATTTAGTAGCGATTCATTTACCTGGTCCAATATTTCGTATTCTATTGGTGTGATTTCCAGGTTTATGCAATGTCCTTCAAGGAATCATTTTGGAGCAGCAAAGCGGGTTATGCGATACATTGCTGGAACTATAGAATATGGCATTTGGTACTCTAAAGTTTCTGAGTTTAAATTATGCGGATTCATAGACAGTGATTGGGCGAGCTCCTTGGATGATAGGCGAAGTATTTTAGCGAATGTTTTCACTTTAGGGTCAGGAGTTATTATTTGGAGCTTGAAGAAACAAGCAACTGCTGCTTTATCGTCTTCGGAAGCAGAATATGTTGCAGCAACTTCAGCAGCATGTCAGGCAATTTGGTTGCGAAGAATGCTAACAGAACTCCAACATGAGCAAGAGGGAGCAACTGTGATATTTTGCGACAACAAAACAACGATCTCAATGATGAAAAATCTGACATTTCATAGTCGGACAAAGCACATTGATATTCGCTTTCATTTTATTTGTGATTTGGTTGCAAAGGAAGAAGTTTCTCTATCATATTGCAGCACACATGAGCAATGGGCTGATATTCTTACAAAAGCTTTGTAAAAGGAGAAGTTCTGTTACTTTAGAACTATGATGGGGTAATAGTAAATTTGAATCAAGAGGGAGTATTGAAAGACAGTGGCAGATCAAGAAATTTTATATAGGGGGGCACCAGGCACTATATAATAAACACACTAAAAAATATTTTAAAAACTATCACAACGTTTCACTGATGCTCTGATAGCATTCACTACATTTGTAGCAATAAAAAAATATCGATAATTTTCACATGATTTTTTGTAATGCAAATATGTGAATTTAAAATTATCATAAAAAAAAGAAAAGAAAAAAGAAAGATTAATTCCTTTTGCATGGAATGTTGTTGAGAGAGTGGAAGTTTGGATCACTTACTTTGTTCATTTTTTTTTAAAAAAAATTGTTAGATAACAAATGAGGGCTAGAAAATAAGTTACGATTTTTATCTTAGATGAGTTTTTTCCCTTTTTTTTAAAAAAAATATCTTCCTTTTAAGAAATCATTGAAATTTAGGAAGAGAATTGATATTCGGGAAAATAAAATTATTGATATTTGAGAAATTTGGAAAAAGAAAATTATTGATGTTTTTGGAATAAAAACTATTTCGTGATACTTTATAAAGAAATTTGTTATTTGAGAAAAGAAAATTATTGATATTTAGAATAAAAACTATTTCGTAAAAGTAATTGTAGCATAGGAGATTTGAACTCACAACCAAAGGGTACTACAACACAAATAGAAAGTAGCCAAAATGGAGCTACATTTAATATATATTGTAATATAACACTTCAAAATTAATATTAAAATACAAAATAAAACCACGTGCCCCGATGGTCCCTTAATAGATCCGCCCTTGATTGAAGACTGATTCAAATTAAGTGATTATTTAAATTAATGTTTTTTAATTTATTTTCTGTTAACAGGTTAAGTTTGTGTGTAAATGGTGTAACAACGTGGTTTTATTTTTTAGTAAGTATCAGTTTTTTGTAAGCATTTAATAAGGCATTTTAATTGATTATTCTAATATGAAAAAAGGAGGTAGTTTTTTAGCCCTGGTGTGCTGAATTTTTGCTTATGTATCCATAAGGTGTCTAAAATTCTCCAACAATTATTGCTCCCAAAAACCAAATACAAGATACCTTTAACACCTCAACATCTCATGAACATACGAGACAGAGGAGTGCACTCCATTGCCTTGACCACGAGCGCATGCATTGTTCGTCTGTCAATATTCGGAGTGCACCAGTGATTCAAGAGGAAGCCTATTGCGGTCTCCAAATGTAAGCTCTTGACCTTTAAGCACCAAACACAGTTGTGCTCAGCCCATGGGTATTTTGGTTTTTTTGCTTTTTTCTTAAAGCTCTGGTGCTTGAATTCACTTTCGATAGATTCAAATTAACTATTAACGATACATAACACTTCGAAATGCATGATATGATCGAGAATTCTACAAAATAAACATTTAATCACAATATACTTTATAATCGAAATTGATTTAAGGACAAATAAATAATTCATTTTTAGAGCTATCGATTATCAATTATCGATTGTTATTTGGTCGTTATTATTATTTTATTGTAATCGTATTACTGTCTTACATCTGATTTGTGATTTCATGGTTGTCTGACTACTTAATAGTGGTTGTTAATAATAGTTACTGTTATCTAATTGTTGTCTTATTTCTATCTACTACCATATACTTATATACCGCTGCCCGTTGTTGCTGATCGTTGTGGTTAACTTATCTCTCTCTCGTTCTGTCATTTCATATCCTTTCTCTTTGGGTGTCTCTATGACGCATGGTAGTTCGAGAGTAAGATAATCGCTGAGGGTTCTTCTGCTGTCGCGTTCACCGTCTGCCACCGTGACTTGCCATATCTTTGTTAGACATGGTGTTTTTTCTGTTTTCAGTAAGTTGAAGTTCTTTTTAGGGGTGGTTCCTTGGTTGTCGCGCCCAATATATATTGGTTTGAGATTTTTGATACTCGAGAAATTTGGACGATAGATTCATGATTTAAAGAGCTTTCGGTGACTGTCCAACATGATTAAATTTTCTACTGAAATTTGATGTTTTTTTTAGGTTTGCAAACTGTGTTGGGAATATTTAATGCTTTTGTGAATTAGGTTCTCACCTCTACTTTTATATGTTCAATTTGTGACGCGTGTTGGGAGTTTTCAGAATGAATTTTATGTTTGGAATTAGACTTGGTTGAATTTAATTTTGGTTTTGTCTTATGACTTTTTTTAAAGTTGTGAAAGCAAAAAGGGAAATAATTGTTTGAAAGAATGCTGTAATGATATACCAAATATGTAACTTGGTAATATGTTAATTAGTTAAACAATTTCTCACTTTCTTTGTTGTGTATTATTACCTGATTTGTCGTATGTTGAAAGTTGAGTTATTGTATATATTAAATGTAATATTAAAATTTCATTTAGTATATATACATTTTCTTCAGTCTTCCTCCACGAATTTTTGAATTATTGAAGTGAGCTTACTCTCATATCTTGATTGGTTTAACTTTTAAGGATCGTTTGGCCCAAGGGTTATCACTATGGAATTAGGATTATGGTAATTCAACCCTTGTTTGGAGAAGAGTTATTATAATCTTGTTTTAAACTTATCATAATCCCTCTTCCCTTTATCTTTTCCTTCTCAATCTCTCTTCAACTTCTCATAACCCTAGCTCTTTAACTCTTCCATAGTTTTATTATATCATATATTTTTAAAAATTTTACTCTTTTATTTATCAAATGTCATTTGTTTTTAATTAATTTAATAATCTTAAAAAGAATATTGTTTTTTAAATTTATTTTATTTATGAATTGAATTTTAATTAAATATTAATTGTGATTAGTTTATGCATTTATTCATCGTATTTAACATTTTTTTAAATTTTATTATTTAATGTCTTTTATTTGTTTCTCTTCTTTTATTTGTTTCCACATTTTCAAATATTTTATTTTAAAACTAATCTATCTATATCTAAACTATTTCTAATAAATAAATTTCTAAAAACATGAATTTTACTAAATTTATAAAAATGAAAAAAAAACAAATCAGATAATTTAATATTAAATTAAATAAGTTTTGAATCCTTAAATAATCTAAAAAAATGTATAACAAATATTTTAAAAAGTATCTAAACTTTAAACTTATAAGAATTTTCTTTAAAAAATTCACTTTAATGGCGAGATTTTATTTAAGACTTAATTAAATTAAATTTTGAATCCAAAATCTTTACTAAATTATGCTCATACTTTTTCAAAATGTACTTTTTTTCTCTTTTTTCTTCCTTATTTTTATATCTTTCAATAATTCATTATAATTTTTTATCATTTTTATTGCCCCATGGAACAACAATCCTCTTCTTTAAAAATAGGAGAAAAAAATATAATGTTTAGGCAAAAAGAAAATTGATAATATTTTATGTTTAAAAGAAAAAATAGTAATTTATTCGATCATAACGATTACTTAAAAAAAGGTTAAAAATTTGTGTGTTGGAGTTAGAATATGAATTTAAAAGAAAAATTAATAATTTATTCGCACGTAACAATTACTTAAAAAATGTCAAAAATGGACGTCACATTTAAAAAATTTCTAAAAATTGTTTTACAAAAATTGGACAATTTGATAAATTAAATAGAAAAATTGCATCAAATGACAAAAACATTTAGAAAAAAGCAGCTCATGGCACCAATTTTTTACATATTGCGAATATGGAAAAATTAGTGATATCAGACGCCTTTCAGATGATAATTATAGGGCCATTAGACGGTAATCATGGGGCTTTCAAAGGATCATCACTTTTATATTTGATACTTTTGAAAATTTAGAAAATATTATGACATAGGCTCTATTATCATAAAAAAACTCTAATTTTGTAAAATCCCCAATTAAATATACGAAATTTGTGTATTAGATTTAAAATATAAATTTTTAAAAAATGTTTAAAAAAAATAAATTTCATAACAATACCTACATAACCCTTCTCCCCAAATATATCTTATCATAACCACCCCATAACTCTTCCCCCAAACACATATTATCCTAACACTACATACCATAATCCTTCTCCAAACACATACTATGATAACACTAGTTTTATAATTGTTGGAAAAATAAATGTTGTTTATAGTTGTGTCGTGTCGAAACACTACCTTGGAAGCAAAATCCGGCGTGACATCGATTCTAAATCGCTTATGCTAATTGCTCTCCAAGGTTAACACAACTTTTTCCAACTCATGTGTGCACTCGCTTGAGTTAAGAATGAAATCAAAAAAGGAAAAATGAATATTGCTCAGAAAATCAGAGAAAAGAATAAGGTTTTTCAAGAAGAATAACTGAACACCCTTAAAAAAGTCTTTACGTAATATATATATATATATATATATAATTATTAGAATTATAAAATAAATTAAATAATAAATATTTTCAATTTTCAATTGAAATATCAATTAGAAAACAGTACAATGATGGTTATTCCCAACAATCTCCCACGAATGATTATCATTGTATTCTAGTTAAAACAGTAAGGAAGAATTTTCTCTGAGCAAAGAAAGAAGTAGTATAAACTTAAACATCAATATCTTTCGATTTGAATTGATGCGTAGTGAGGTAAGGCAACAATCCAAATCATCGAAAGTAAGTAAATTGCCTTTTGAACTTTCAATAACAACGGTTGAGACCCCCATAACACGTTTTACTTCTTAAATTTCCATTGATTTCGCAATAAAGTCTATCAAAATAGACCACTCAAAATTGTGCTATTTAAAGCCATTCACATAGAACCTCGAGTCAACGTGAAAGCTCTAGAAAAATATCCTTAAACTTTTTCATATATAGAAGGCGGCCACACCTTCACAATCACATTTATTGCTTCATCAAGTCTATCACAATAGACCACTCAAAACTAAGCTGTAAAGGCTTCAGATCTAGTCCATATCAAGACCAACTTCATCAAGTTTGTCAAAGACAAACCACTCAAAACTGAGTTATGAAGATTTTTCAATTATTCATCAAATCCATATCAGGACCACCCAACTAAGGGCTATGGAATTTTCAAAGGTTTTAATTTCATCCATCAAATCCATTTAAGGATTGCCCACATGTGGCTACGGACCATCAAGCTTACCTCAGTAAACCACCAAGAAAAGGGCTACAAACTATCAAGTCTATCGCAATAGATCACCCAAATAAAGGGTTATGGACCATCAAGTCTATCGCAATAGACCACCCAAATAAAGGGCTACGGACCATCAAATGTTTGAATTTCATACTTATTGAAAATCCTGGAATTACTCTCTTTGTTAGGACTTTGGAGAGATAATTTACAAAGTTCTTTAGACCTTACATACTTTGAGAAGATAATTCTTTCATTCAACTATCATTTCACAACTCTATATTCAGGCGAATATGCCTTCTATTGCCATAACATACTATTCTTGGCAATCTATATAACGGAGTATGAATCTCAATAAAATTATACTGGTATAGAGCCCCCCACAATGGAACATCTTCCATTAGGCTTCTGTATCATTCATACTCATGTCCCCACACAATAATACTGTCACACCCCCTCCCAAACTACCTGCTAGCTTAGACCGAAAGACGGTGTGAAGCCGACAGACACAGCTTTTCTCTA
>JBBPDI010000009.1:11765603-11783526 GCA_037974545.1 Cucumis variabilis | reverse complement strand
ATGGGGCACTCACTTCTACTATGGTGGTCCTGGTAGAAATCCTAAATGCCAATGATTGATTTTAGGACGTCCATTAATTTTTCTTCTAAACTTTCAATAAATTGAAACATTGGAAGTTAAGATAAAAATTTGATTGGCGTTGTGGCGTGCATTTTAGAGGTAAGAACTGATTTTTTCCCCCTCCTTTGCCTAGGGCTGTTTTAAGCAAGAAAAAAAAAATTAATTCTTTAATTGTGTAATTAATCAATGATCAATGCGGGTAGCTAGCTATTTTCCCTCTATTTTCTGCTTCACTACTGCTCTTAAAGAGTTCTAATTTGGGTGCCTATTTTAAGAAAGAAGTGAATTTCTACTATTCGAAAAAAAAAGGACACGCAAAATTTGATGTATCTCTTAAACACCTAGGGAAATAACAATATTTTGTATGCAAGTATATGCTTGGCTGTTTCATTTATAAAAGGAGTATGTGATTGTACTTATCTATTGTTTGAGTTTCAAAATAGTTTATAACATACTATGTATAAATTTTTATTTTGATAAAGTTATGTCGTTAAATACCACTTTTCAAATGTTAATATTTTTATAGCTAGGGCTTATCACCAAAAATGAAAAAAAAATATATATGTATACATAATCTTGTATATCATAGATATGTGAGTCCAACTACTTTATGTTGTCTCTTTGAGATAAAATTTTATTTACTCTAATATTTGAGTTTTGTGAGAACTTGTCTCCTATGATATATAACAGTCATCTTTCAAATCAAAAGGACTTTATAAAAGAGGAGAAAGTTTCATGAGAGAAAAAAGTGTTCATGAAAATTGTTGTATAAAATTCAATTTCAAGAAAAGACATTTATAGACTATCTGTGGTCATTTGAACAGTCATAAGTATTAGGTCGTTTTTTACAATATATATATTTAGTTTCTTTTTAATTATTTAATATAAAAAGAAAAGCATCTACCAAGTTTTTAGGGATATTTTGTTGTTTTGGTATTTTCTATGAAGATTTTTAGAGAAGATATTTTAATTACTTTATCAACAAGTTTGCATTCTCTTTCTCATGAAGATTTTTTTTATAGAAGATATTTTTTTTACTTCGTCAACAAGACTTCTCAACATCCTTGATCAAGAATCTTTAAAGATTATTTTAAACAACAAAAAAAAAAAACTTAAGTTTACTTTTTCTCTTCCGCCTACTACAAATTTGATCTTTCTTACGCACACAAATTTTAATTTCTTGATGGTCATGGTAAACGATCATCTAGAAAAATATTTTTCTTGATACAGTGTTTAGTGTTTATCTTAATGGTCATGTACGTCAAGAAAAGTTCTCTTATTTTGTTGAAGAAATATGAAAAACGTAAAAAAAATGTGGATTCTTGATTTTCTTGATGGACAAAGTTCCTTTAGTTTTGTTGATGGTCCACAAACGTCAAAAAAACTATTTCTCGATGGACAATAAACATCTAGGATAATATATTAGTTGACTAGCAATGTCCATCAAGTTGGTTAGAATTTGCTGATAGACGAGGCCCATCAAGTGATGAATTTTCTTTATTTACAATGGCCATCATAAAAAAAAATTAATATATTTGTTTTCAATTTCTTGATGAGTTTAGAACTTTCTTGATGAGTCTAGGGTTTCTTGATGGATAAAGACAAAAAAAAAATCATGAGCAAGGTTCATCAAGAAAAATGATATATTGATGGGTATTGTCCATAAAAAAAATATTATAATTTTGGGTTTAGGATAAGATCATGGGTAAAGCCCATAAAGAAAAATGATATCTTGATGAGCATTGCTCATCAAGAAAAAACTATTTCTCACGAAGCACGAAATTTGGACTCTCGTTAATGGGCTAAAAAAATACGATATCATCAATAATATTCTTAAATCTTTACTATTTTACAATTATTACTTTCTATTCATCAATTATACAATATTACTTTTTTAAAAGTTAACTGTTGTAATTATAATTAGATTGAAATAAGTGACTTTATAAAAATTAAATTAGTTATTGTGTTCAACTTTAATGAGTTGAATTGAAACTTTATAATTTAGGATTTTTAAAATTTTAGAAGTTGGTCAACATGAGCTTAGCTCAACTGACACCTATATGTATCTGTGGACAAGAGGTCTCAGGTTCAGAGTTCAAAGCCCCATCTCTCCATTAAAAAATTGAATTTCAACGTTACAACTCTTAGTACAAGAATCCTTGAGGAGGAAATCAAGATCATGAAGATGCCATAAAGGACGTCCTAAAGGGAAACCTAAAGGATAAGAGATATAAAGAAGACATTGATATTTGAATACGAGTTCAGGGGGAGCTTGACTATCTTCATTAGATTCAAATTAGAACTCAAGGGGAGCCTGAGTATTTTAGTAAATAAAATTACTAAAAGAGTACCAATCTAGGGGGAACATCTTTTAGATTATTAAAGTGTAATACTAATTTTGAATCTTAATAAAATCTCCTTGTTCGAGCTAGAAAATCTCTCTAGAAGTAAGTGGGTTTTACTGAATTGGGTTAATAAACTTTCTGTATTATTTATCATTTTGTTCCCTTAACTATTCTTCTAGTTGGGAAAATCATACTATTTTACTTTTTCAATGGAGCTTATATCGCCTCTTCTTCAATTTAGTTAATTATGAACATACGTGTTCTTCCATGAAACAATACAACTCTACACAAATGGTCATATTCCTTTTATTCCAACTGTTTGAAGTAATGCCCTAAATCTCGTGCATCTTATGGTTTGTAGTTTGAACACAAATCTTCACACGATCTCAAACCAAATCATCACTAGTATTGGCCTGTTATTCTTCGGACTTAGAACTGGGTTATGGGACCCATTGAGTAAAGGATTTGAGGGAGAGAAAGACATAATTTAGAGGTTGGAATTAGGGTTGAGAGTTAAGAGATCGAGAAAATGTTTCTTTTTTTGTGAGTTTTCTTTTAATTTTTAAAGAAAATAAACTAAATTGCCAAAAAGTTTTTTTTCCATTTAAAGAAGTCTTCAAATAGACTAATTATATACAACTATTGCATGTTAAAACTCACCAAAGCCTAACACCTTACATTCCATTAACTGTAGTGGGCTTGGTGTCATCACCATGAACTTCCACTTAGTCTACTAATGAGCTAGTGAAATTATTCCATTAAATGTACAGTGAATGAAGAGAAAGAGATATAGAAGAATGGTAGAAGAAATACATTAAATTATAAATGAAACTTTAGGCCTTTTGGCCATGGAGTTAATATTCCAGCTCAATGTAAATAAATTACAAAATGAAATACAAAGAAATGAGGCAAGTCGTAAAATATGATTTCATATTCTTTGGCTTTGATTTTTGTCTTTTACACTGAGTGTAAATGATAAGGGGATCTCTCTGTTTTAGACTCTCACTTAAAACACAAGAAAGAATGGAGGAAGAAAGTTTATTATTTGGGAATAATTTTTGCACACCGAAAAATGAAGAAGAAGCCTTTATTTATAGGCGCATGATGTGACAGGACAATTATGGACTTTTTATTTAATTCAGAGAAAGCTATCTCTGTGTCACAAGTGTCCTTTTCAACTTTTTTGACATTTGTGTCAATCACCTTTTTTGTTTGCAAGTGCTTCAGAACGCTTAGCTTTATTATTCTAGTCACTTTGTTGGTTGCGTATGTCTCCTCGCCTAATGTTTTATTGCCTGACTACTCTTCTTCTTTTTGCCTAAAATTCTATATTAAGATAAGCAAAATGTGATAAATAGGGATAAAGCTCTTTTGTAACTTGCAATGTGAAACTTAATCAATTTCTTTATTTTTCTACGTGTTTTCTTACAAACTTATACGTTACGGCTTCATTATTCTACCTAAAAGGCTACAATAACTTGTATTTCTACAAGTTACAAGTTATCATCTATCTTGCAACTTCCAAAATTAAAATTTTTAACCCCCAAATTAATTTTCGTGTTTTAGGACTTTTAAAGATAATTTAGAGTGATTTCAAATATGTTTTAGCAATTTTCAGCTGAAAAATGCCTTAAGACTTGTGTAAAATCACCATAAAGCATATAAAAAAACTAAAAATTTGATTTAGGAGGCAGTTCAAGTTTGGAAGTTGTGAGATCTTTAAGAGATAGATAAAATTTTGGTTAAAACATGTGGAAAACAGAAAACATTCCTAAATTATCTAAATAAGTATAAAATTGAATTAGGATTGGTCATTTTGAAGTTTAGAAGTCGTGAGATGGTTGTAATATGCTAACAAGATGATGAAACAGTAGCTAAAAAACTCCTTAAAACATGTGTTCAACCACCCTAAATCAACTAAAACAAGGATAAAATTAATTTAAACTTAGCCATTTTAAGTTTGGAAGTTCCGAGACTTTGTTTAATGTTTGTAAGACAGAAAAATTTGAAGCATCTTATGTTTATCCCAGAAAACATTTAGAATAAAAAAAAAAACCAACTTTTATATTTTGTAAGTGATCATGAATTTACAAATTATAGAACTCATAAACCTAAAAGTACAACAAAACTAGATTATTTTTTTAAAAAAATAGTGAACAAACTAGATTAGATGTTAAGAAATTGGTTTATCTCTTTCAATCAAGTTTCTTACAAAGGTGAACTTTGTGTATGATGTAGCTGCTAAGTTGTGGTTGCCAAGTGGTCGAAGTCGTTGTCACCAGTGTCAAAGTCTCTACCTAAGCACTTGTGGAAGGTCTCTGCCTCCATTTTATGTTTTTGCTTTCGTCCAATACTCTGCCTCTGTCCAATGGTTCTTGCCTGATAGGAGAAGGAGAAGAGAAAGCAATAATGGTCGCTGCCTTCATCCCTTCATACATCTTATGATTTCGTCTTGAGCTTGGATCGTGGTTACCAAATGGAATCTATAGTCTTTAATGTATGAGGTGCAACCTGTCATGAGCATGTGCTTGTCTAAGGTGTTGTCTGCCTATGGTCATATACCCAAACATCGTTACACTTTTGTACTTGGTTTAGCTTGTTTCCTTTAATTTCTATGTTGCATGCTTGTAAGACACTTCACACTTTTCATATGCAAGCTTGTCATATTTGAAAATGTTAAAATGTGCTATAGGGGAATTCATTAGTCAATCCCCTGACCAAGCCTTATTGTACTGATCTTTAAAAATGAAGCTTTCTTTTAATTGGCAGTCTTTAATGCTTTCTTTAATGATGTTTTCATTGCTTTTCTTTCTCTCTCACGTTATATAAAACCATTTCCTTTAAAAAAGTGAAGGGAGGTTACATCATACTACAAGCTTGCTCGTGACTTTAGGATTTAGTATGGTAGACTTGTTCATTGAGTTAGAACAAGCGTCGTACAATTGTCCGTCTCATATTTGAAAGGTTGTGATTGTGACAAGTGATATTAAAGCTTTTTTTAGCTTATTGGCTAAGTGAGACGTAATCATGTCGATAACGAAGCTATTGTCAAAGTTGCAGTCTGAGTGACTGACTGAGATCCAAGAGCAGTTCTTGTATCCTAGAGAATTGCCAAAAGAAATGATATTTCTCTTTACTCGGCTAGATGGGTTAGACAAAAGGTTGGATAATTAGATGCATTGAATGCCTAAATAGACAGACTACCTATAATCGAATTAATGTTGAGGGTTGATTTGATAGAACATAAAACCACCCAAGCGAGTAATTTTGAACGTGGGAGTAGCTTTTCGAGTTCTGTTGCACACATGGAAGAGCATGTCGAAAAGCTTAACTGTTCCAAGAAAGCCATGCTAAATTTGTTCAACGATTTGTTAGACGATTTTAGAACCACGATAGAGACAATCAAGGCAGAGATGACCCAGATGAAAGCAAAAGTGAATTTAATAATATGAGCAGTGAAAAACCAAACCCCAAATGAAGCATCTCATCGTGCGAGTTCAAGATCCCAAAACCTAAAGCCTTCAATGGGAGCTGGGATGCTAAAGTGCTTGAAACTTTCATCTTTTATATGGAATAATACTTTAAGATCAATGGGACTATCTCTGAGGAAACTAAGGTGACATTGTCCTCCATGCATTTGTTCAATGATGCAATGCTCTAGTAAAGGTCAAAAGTGAACGACATCCACAATTGTTAATGTACCATTGATACATGGAAAGATCTTTAATAAATAACTAAGGACTCAGTTCTTCCTCGAAAATGTTGAATTTATTGCAAGAAGAAAACTGCGGGAACATAGACACACGAAAACCATAAGAGATTATGTTAAGTAGTTGTCTCACATTATGTTGACCATCCGAGACATGTCAAAAAAGGATAAAATATTCTGCTTTGTAGAAGGGCTTAAGCCTTGGGCTAG
The DNA here is from genome assembly GCA_037974545.1 of Cucumis variabilis. Lineage (NCBI taxonomy): Eukaryota > Viridiplantae > Streptophyta > Magnoliopsida > Cucurbitales > Cucurbitaceae > Cucumis > Cucumis variabilis. The sequence goes on along the minus strand of JBBPDI010000009.1, from coordinate 11,777,202 downwards.
GACTAAATTATATGAAAGAAAGTTCAAGATTTTGCCTTTGCTCTCGCTGTCACAGAGAGATTGTTAGACTATGATGGCAACCAAAGGGTCCAAAAAGAAAAATGTGCCGATGCTGAATCCTGGGAATATGGTCTCCAAGATTAATCCTCCAAGAAACTTCATGAATGATAAGAAACCATAAACCCCAAGCACTAGTACTCCTCGAGAAGCACATTAGCGAAGTTTAAATCAAATAAGACCAATTTCCTGCTTTTGTGTAAGAGCCCTCATCGAGTAGCCGAGTGTTCACACCATAGCTCGCTGACATTACAAGCCTCCTTACAATGTTCTAAAGATTCTAAGGTAGAAACAAAAGTGGAAAAGGAGGATGAGGAGGAAACCCCTTGAATGGGTGCGTTAAAATTCTTATAAGCAATTCAAAAATTCTTATAAGCAATTCAAAAGAAGGCCTCTCATAAAAAAATTCTTTAAAAAAGGGACTCATGTTTGTTGACAAGGTTATCAGCACCAAACTTGCAAAAGGAACCATGGTAGTTTCAAGTGCAACTCATAATTTTATTTCAGAACAGGAGGCACTGGCGAATGGAGTTGAAAATTGAAAAAGACACATGCAAGATGAAAGTTGTTAATTCTAAAGCTTTGCCAATTGTTGGAGTGTCAAAAGGGTATCTTTAAAATTAGGCGAATGGAAATGAGACATTGATTTAATTGTGGTTTACATGGATGACTTCAAATTTCTACTTGAAATGGAACTCCTCTTCCAACATAAACTCATTCCCATACCACTGCTTAGTGTTTGGTAGTAATGTGAGGCCTCAATCGTATTCTACCTTATGCAATAAGATCTCTTGCGGTAAGAGTAGCATACGATGAGACATCTATATGATGAAAGCTACTGAGAAACTGTTATATGTTTTGAGCTTACTTTTGGGAAGTAGTGACATCATCCTTGTATAAGAAAGTCGCAATTGATTTGACTTTTCCACTCAATCAAAATTCAGGATAAGGAAAGGGCATTGACTTATGGCGTTCTGACATTGGATCAAGAGAACCTGTTTTTGTAGTAGTGTAATCATTCCGACATGGGAGACTTAATTAGAGAGACTTATAAATAGGTGAAGACTGATAATTTTGAAGTTGCTTTTACCCTGAGCTTACTTAAGAAAGAATTGAGAGAATTTCTAAGATTTTTAGAGATCCAAAACAAGCTTGAATCTGGCAAGGAATTGCAAGAAGAAACAAGAAAGCTCTTGGCTAAGGAACTAGGCAAAGAAGCTAGTTGATTGTGACTGTGATTGTGAGTGGTTCTTCCTAAAAATGTTTTCAAACATAGAAGGATTTCTAATGAGTTTAAATCCTTAATTATATTTCTATGGAAACTTTGAATTATATGATTTCAGATTTATTTTCCCATTTCTTAAAATGCATGTGACTTATAAATGAATGAGATTTAACATGAATTGAAATGATGAAATGATATGAGATGATCTTGTGTACCCTATGCGATGAGATTCCTTATACTTATTGTGTGATCTGGTATGGGATGCCTTATCCTTGTTGTGTGATTTGAGATAAAATGCTCTATTCTTAGTGTGTAATCTGGATTAGAATGCATCATACTTGCTTTGTGATCTGGTATGGGATGTCCTTTGCTTGCTGTTGGAACTATTTGTTCTTCTTTCTCTTCACAGATTACACGCAAGATGAAGCACCCGAATTGGTTCCACGCCTCTCATCCGCTTGATTATAATTTCATGGATTTCTCATTTAAAGGTCTATTTCTGTTACTTGTAACACAAGGAGACAAGGTTATGCAATAAAATGTGCTAACTTTGTGTCTTTAGGTAAGGATCATGCTATAAAATGTAAATTCCTTGTCATGTGTTGCTAAGTCTTCTAAGTCTATGTTGGGTACAAGTTTTTCTTTTTCTTGCTTAGGTGTAAGTGAAGCAAAGGTTTCTTGGGTAAGTCAGGGTTGAACACAAGGAATTTCTATTAACTTAGTGACCATTATGTCTACTTCAACTTCAAATGGTATAAAATCTAAACAGTATAAAAGTAAAAGTATACTAATCCTAATATTTACACTGAGGATTATGTCGAAGGTGGAATGGAATGAAATGATCATGGAATGTTAACTAATTTGTATTGAGAAAGATATGAGAAAGTTTTCGCATTGTAGGCAATTTAGGCCATGCAAGATGCCCTTGGTGCGATATACATCACTTAACCATCTTTTAATTAAAGCGAGCAATATCTCGACGTCTAAACATTATCACACTTGTTCTCCTTTCAAGGTACAAAAGATAAAGATAAATTAGGATATATATATCTAAGTTTACTTACTTATAAGCATCACATTTTCTCTCTATTTAAGGCAAGCAACCTCTGAATGCTGAAACACCACACTTGTTCTCCTTTTGGAACACAAATAATGGAGGCAAAACGATAGAACTGTGTTTCTTTCCAAAATCCTTTCCACGTATGTTTAACAAGGTCTTTGCTACTTACTCTCTCAAGCAGTTGGCAACAAGTGCTTGATTCCTTCTCTCAAAGAGAATCAAGCGATAGGATTTAGCTCAGTCTAAACATGATGAGTCTTATTATTAAAGAACTCTTATCAAACACATAATCACTTACTTAAACTACTTAAAACACTTCAACAAAATGATGAATAGTAAAACAAATGAGAGAAAGACACTGAATAAATATGCATTGTATTAATAGATGTAGGCCTCTTAGCCATAAGACTATTAACAGTTAAACAATACATTAAAAGATACAAATATGAAAAGTAAAAAAGGTGGCGAGTCACGAAATGCATTGGTTTGCATTCATTGGCTCATTTATTAGTTAGGAGAATGGTTGGTGAGCTTCTCTCTCTAATCTCTCTCTAAGCTTTTCCTTAGAAGTTGATCGAAGAAGAGGTGAAGGAAAGGACTTTTACATATGGGGAAGGATTGTAAAACTTTTCAATTCATCGACCCTTTTTAAGATAAGACCCTCTCTTCCTTCTTGTACAAGGTAAGGAGGGGTATTTGTAGGCATAATTTGAGCGACAAATTAATTATGCTATGCTGCAGAACTGGCCTTATCCTCTGCAATTGTCAGCGTAGAAAGTAGTCATTTCTCACACCCTAAATCACAATAGGACCAAAACACCAAAGTAATGGGAATATGATGCGATTTAGTTATAACCTTGAAATTTTCTTATTGACTAATTCAACCTCAATTCCTTTTAAACTGCCAAGAGAAAACATAATGCAATAGAAGTCGTATCAAATGTGAACCACATTCAAAGACATTCTTAATGTGAAAAACTTAACGCAATTAGTTCAGCCAAAACTTACATTTTATTTAATAACAGGCATTTAGATGAACATAACTTACAATACTTTGACTTAAAGTTACATTAAATAAACTCTTAAACGCCTAGTAGCTTTCTCATCTCATCACAAATCCTTTAATATTCTTCTCTACTTGGCCTAAAAGCCCGATCCTGAAAAATAGATTTTGAAAACGTAAGTCTAAATGATTTAGTAAGGTTTTATGAAATCCTTTTTACAATGGTATTTGATAAATCATTTTTAATAGTGAACAATAAATCTTGCCATGAAAGCCTTAAACCTTTAAAGCATTTGGAAAACAATAATATAAAACCTTGCTTTTTTTGCTCGAATTTCAAGTATTTATTCCTACGAGATAGTAGAGATTACTAGATACCACCTCGTCCATATATATTGGAGATGGACATCCCCAATCCCTATTCCTAGAGATAGGCATCCCTAACTCGTTCTTACGAGATAAGCATCCCTACTCATTTCTACAAATAAGTGTCCTAACCCGTATTTAGTGTCCCTTAACCTCAACAACAGAAATCTTACATAAATACTTCAAAGAATAACATGCTTAAAAAGATTTTATAAATTGCTTAAACATTTAACATGAATCATTCATAAATCATGGCCTAAACATGCTTTGAAATACTTTAAATAACTTTAAATAAATCATTTTTCACTCACAAAACTTTGAAAGAAAAGCACTCACTCTTCAACTTTCCTCTTCTCGCAACTCCCACCATCCCCTACTTAGTTACCTAAATCCTCTATTTTTACTACTCTTTTAATCTGGATCAGTCATCTCTAGTTCTTTATCTTATTGTCAGCTCCTACTTCAACTTTACACTTGTAAAAATTTTATTTATTTTAGGTTCGCGAGTCTTACATCATTTCAAGTCACATCAACTCCGATTACCACTCTTTTCTTTTAGTGAATCACCTCGAGTTATGAATTGCCATACAAGTTCTTATTGCTAAGTTCTTGAACATGATCTTCTTGCGATTTTCTTCATTTCTTATTTTTGTCATCTTGCATGTAAAACACTTTAAAATGCCATAATAACTTGTATTTTTACAAGTCATCACACCCCCAAATTTAAAACAATGCTTGTCCTTAAGCATGGCTTCACACGTAAGACCTTACTTTCCTCCTCGCATCCACTAGACTTCTTCTAATGCATCCTAGTCCTACTCGCCATTAAGTACCTCTCTCGTCGCATACTTCCAACTATGAAAATTAATATTTTCGGGTTCAGAACGAGACAAGCTTATGTCTCAAAATATCATTGTTATGAAAATCCCAAAACCCTAAAGAAACTTGAGTTCTTTGAAAGTTTGGAAGGTTAGGTTTTGATTGAAGGTTAAATTGAAAAAAGGAAATTATGGTTGTCCACAGAGTTGGCATTTTGGATGTTTTGGACAAGTGTTGGTGAGCAAGCTTGAGTGTATGTGTGGCTAGGCGTTGAAGGCATGTTCATAGAGGTCAGCAAGGCATTTGAAGTCATTAGGCATTTGAATTGAAGTTGGATGAGATAGTAAGAAGGTTAAGTAGAATCTCTGGACAAAACTTGGTCTTGCTCGATCGAGAGGAAAGACAGAATGCTTTTTATGAAAGGATCTCAGACATTTGTGTAGAATCCCAAACAAGGTTGAAGATAGAAGTGTAATCTCAGGGCCATCTTAGTGTTGGTTCAGTCGAGATTACACTACAAGAATTTCGTTATATGCTGACACAAAGGTGCATCGCCATTAATCAGATATGCATCGTCGAAGGTTTCCACAACGTTAAAAGTCATGTCGGCAACAACGTCACAAATAAAACATCGTAAGAAGCAATGGCGACACAACAAACTGACGATGTTGACATAAACCTTATGCTGATACATGATATGCCAACATGGTCAACACGTCAGCCTAACCTTTATGCCGACGTTGTTTCAGCGCGTCGACATTAAGTCAACGCTGACGCCACAGTTGAAATCATCGACATGGCATCGCTCGATGCTATCACGACATCGCATCGTAATAAACAGTCAATTGCTACGTCATTTCTGCGTCGACAAAAGGTTTCACCACCTTATTTTTTCCTTTTTTTTAATTTAATAGTTTAATATTTATATTTTCTAAATCCAATTCGATTTAATTTGATTGAAATTGATTGTAGAACAGGTAACATAAAATTAATAAAACATAAAAGCAAGAAAATATACATTAAAATTAATTATAATATTCGAAAAAACATATGTTTCGCTTGAAGAAAAATTACAATAAACCTAAACTAAAAACAAAATAACCAAAATCTAATCTAAGCGGAGTTCCCTCATGCATTTCAACCTACAATGACACGAAATTAAAATATAAATATGTATATTCACCCAGAAAAAATATGAAAGAATGACGTAAAAGTTTGAAATTACTTACATTAAATAAAGAAATCAAGGTTATCTAGCTGACCGATCAGTGAGTTCCGCAGTCATCTGCATCATTTCTGCAATTAGTTTATAATTTATAATAAACATACATACAAATAACAATTTCAATTTATAATTATTTATAATAAAAATAATTACGATATACAATTTATAATTTATGACATAAAATAAAATATAAATACAATTTTAATTTAAAAGTCTATCAATAAACATATATACAATAACAATTTCAATTTCAATATACATATACAACTTTACAAATATATATATATATACAACTTACAAATATATAAATACACAATTTACCCATACAACTTACAAATATATACATTTACAATTTACAAATATGTACATATACAATTTACACATACAACTTACAAATATATACATATACAATTTACAAATACGTACATATACAGTTTACAAATATATACATATACAATTTACAAATATATACATATACAATTTACACATACAACTTAAAAATATATACATATACAATTTACACATATATAATACACATACACATATACCATAAACATACAAACCTAAACCCTATAAACCCTAAACCCTAAACATACAATATAAATACATTAATACACAATCTCTAAACTCTAAACATACATACAATTTACAATATACATAAACATACAACAATACACAATTCCCCTAAACCTTAAACATACAATATACATACAATATCCATACAATACACATACAATATCCAACATATACAAAATGACATTTTTTTACCAAATGGAGGTCGGTGGGCGACGACAGACGACGACGGTGGCAAGGACGCGACAAGGCTCTCCCTCTCCCTCTCTCTCTTTCATCTTTCGTCTTTCCTTCCTCTTCCTTTTTTGCTCTCTGCCTTTCTGTGTTCAAATGAACACAATTAAAAGAACCAGAGTTCTCGTGACATGTACAATGAAAGCATTACGAGTACAGGCTTCTAACAATGCAACCACCTATGGTATCGTTAAAAGCCATTAAATCCCGACAATGCCACTTATGGCGTCGGCATTTCCTTATCAAATCAATCAAAACGTCTTTCAGTCATCCTGACAAAAAGTCAAACCTTGTCAATGTGGTTGACCGTGTCGCCACTAACGTCGACATAACTCTCCAATTTTAATAATATATTATACTTTGCTGACATTGTTCCTACTCAAGTCACCGTTAGGGGAGAAACATAGATGTTGGCTTGCATGACATCGTTAAAAGTTAGAATAATATTTTTTAATACCGACTATTAACAACGTCGTCAAGGTGCTACATCGTTATTTTCCTTATTGTCGACGTGGTGGTAACGACGTTAGTATAACCCTTCTCCTACGATGTCATCTATCCTGATGCATTTGTCTGCGTCAGGATAACCCCAAATTCTTATAGTGTTAGAAAAAGAGAAACAAAATTAGAGAAATCTTGGGAAATCTCGAGGCTAAGTTCAGTCGATATTGAACGTTGAGAAGCAATAATTTTTATTTTATTTTATTTTAAATTAAATTAAATTAATCAGGAACGAAGGTGGTTCTCCCATGTAACCCAAAAATATTTTTAACTCCCACTTCTTCAGGATGAAGAAGTGAAAGGAGTACGATAAAACATTAAAGAGAGTCTTTTCTCTGAAAAAGAAGGGTACTATGAAATTATCTAAAAAAGAATAAAAAAATAATTTTTTGCATTTTTTCACTCCAATTTTGGTTCCCACAAACCAAAATTTCAAGCTCAGAGAATAGGGAGGTCTTTAAGTGGTGATGCCTCAATTTGGTGTTTTAACGATACAAAGTCGACAACGTACGTAAGTGTTCTCTGTAATTTATATTTTTTCATAGAAGCATGCTTAGCTTTTAGGTTATAGAAAATGAGTTTTTATATTCCTTTTCCGATTTACTTGTATTTTTAAGTTTCCAATTAAATTGAGTTAAAGTTTCTTTTGAAATTATTCTGCTGCTAGGACTTTTATCCCTTCAATTGCCTGAATTATCGAAGTCATTGCCTACTCGACAGGAGATTGATCACGAGATTGAGCTTGTCCTAAGAGCCAAACCTCCAACAAAGAATGCCTACCAAATGGCTCCACCTGAGTTAGCTGAACTCAAGAAACAATTGGATGAGTTGTTAGCTGCCAAATTCATCATATTGGCAAAATGCCCTCTGGAGCCCCTGTGTTGTTTCATAAAAAAAAAAAGACGGGACACTCCAACTATGTATAGACTATAGAGATTTGGACAAAGTTATAGTTCGAAACAGGTACCCACTCTCAATCATAATCAATTTGTTTGACCAATTGAATAGAGCTTGGTACTTTACGAAGCTCGAATTCGAGTCAGGCTATTACCAAGTTTGGATAGCATAAGGGAACGAATTGAAGACTACTTATGTAACAATTTATGAGGCCTTCGAGTTCTTTCGTAATGCCCTTTGGCTTGAGAAACTCCCCTGCAAACTTCTGCAGCTTGATGAACCAGGTAATCCATGAGTATCTAAATTAGTTTTGTGGTGGTTGATCTTGATGACATTGTGGTTTTAAGTTCCATCCTGGAAGGACACCAAGTTCATCTTTAGTTAGTCATTGACACACTTTAACAAAATAAGTTATATGCAAAGAAGGAGAAGTGTGCTTTTGCGCAACAACGTATCAATTTTCTAGGTCACATCATCAAATATGCAAAAATTTGAATGGATGAAGAAGTTACGAGCTATCCAGGAGTGAAGAGCCCCCACTTTTGTAACAGTCTTACGCTCCTTCTTAGGATTGGCTAATTACTATCGTCTGTTCGTTAAAAGATTTTCAAGAGGGGTTTCATCGTTGACAGAGTTGTTGAAGAAAGGTAAATCTTGGAAATGGCTAGTCGACTTTTAAACTACTTTTGATGAACTAAAGACAACAATCATGAGGGGTCTTATCCTCAGATTGGTTAATGTGTCTAAGCCTTTCAAAGTTGAAAACTGACGGTTAGATTTTGCTCTCAGAGGCGTTCTTAATCCAAGAAGGTCACATGATAGCTTACAAGAGTTGAAAGGTCAATAATGCTGAATGAAGGCATATTATCTCTGAAAATGAAATGCTAGTTGTGGTTCATTGTCTAAGGGTTTGAAGGTAATAGTTAGTGGGACCACCCTTCGGTGTGAAATCTAACAACAGCGCTATCTGTCACTTCTTCAGCCAGCCAAAGTTGACCTTCTTGTAAACGAGGTGGCAAAAAATTTTGGTTGAATTCAACTTTAAATTCAAGCACAAGAAAGGAAATAATAATCAAGTTGCCAATGCTCTAAGTCGTAAAAGATAGCATACAACCCTCATTCATATAAGTAAAATTGATGTATCAATGTGTGATATCATTAGATAGTTCATTCAGAAGGATCCCTCTGCCAAACTGTTATTGCTCAACCCAATGCCAGTAAAACAAGACAGTTTTGGATCGAAGAAGACTTATTATTGACAAGACAAAATCGATAATATGTTTCAAGAGCAGGTATCTGAGAAAAAAGTTACTGCATGAGTGTCACGACATCTTGTGGGCTAGCCATTTTGGGTGGCAAAGAACCTATGTGCTACTGAAGAAAGGCTACTTCTGGCCTAATATGTAAGTTAATGTCATGAAGTATACAAAGACGTGCCTTATCTGATAATAAGGTCAAGAAAGCAAAAGTTGTTAGACTTCTGAAACCCTTAGGGATTTCTTAAAAGCAAAAGTTGTTAGACTTCATGGATTTCATTAGACATCTCCCAAAGGTGGGCCACCTTAAAGCCATCTTGGTTATCATCAATTCTCAAAGTATGCCACTTTCATCTCCACTACCAAATAATGTTCTGTCGAGTGTACAGTGTAGTTGTTCTTTAAGCATGTTGTGGAGTTAAGGAGAGTCCAGACAAGCATTCTGAGCTATAGGGATGGTAGATTCATTGGTACCTTTTGGACCGAGTTATTTACCTTCTTGGGGACGAGTTTGAATCTATCCCCAAGCTTCCACCCTCAGACTAATAGCTAGACTAAATGGTTCAATTGTATGCTCAAAGAGTACTTGTGCCAATTCATTGATGCAAGGCAAAATAATTGGGTCCAGTTATTGGATGTGTCTTAATTTTGTTTCAATGCTCAAACTAGTTCATCAAGGGAGAAAAGTCCCTTCGAAATTTTAAGTGGAAGACAACCTTTATTGCCTCATATTGTTAATCATCCTTATGCAGGAAAAAATCCACAATCTCACAACTTCTCGAAAGACTGGAAGCAGACTACAGACATAGCTGAAACTTACTTAGAGAGAGCCTCGAAGCATATGAAAAAGTGGGCCAGTAAGAAGTAGATTTCGAGTAGGAGATCAAGTCATTATTAAGGTGAAGGTGGAGCAAATTCGATTCGGAGGGCACAAAGATTAGCACCTCGTCAAAAAAATATGAGGGGTTGTAGAAGTCCTCCAGAAGATAGGAAATGCATCGCATAGGGTGGCATTGCTTCCATTGATGAAAACTGATATAGTAATTCATGTGAGCAACTTAAAACCTACCATTAAGACCTTGACGACAATCAATTCAACAATATTGCTCAACCATGTATCGAATTAAAGCAGAAGAAAGATAAAGAAGTTAAAGAGATCTTTGTAGTTCGAGTAAGGAAAGGTAGAAGACCCAAGAGTAGAATCCACAAATTCCTGGTCAGGTGGAAGAACCTCCCCATGGAAGAAACAAGTTAGGAACAAGTTGAAGACCTTGAAGCATAGAAGTAGAAGATTGAAGAGTTCCAACTTTCCCAGTTGATAAAGAAGTTCACTATTTAAGTGAGGGAGAATGTCACGAGCATGCTTGTCCAAGATGTTTTTTGCCTATGGCCATATGTCCAAACATCCTCACACCACCTTATGTTTAGGCTTTTGTACTTAGTTTAGCTTGTTTCCTTTAATTTCTATGTTGCTTGCTTGTAAGTGACATTTCACACTTTTCATATGCAAGTCCTACCATATTTAAAAATATTAAAAATGTATTATAGGGAGAGACCACTAGTCAATCTTTCAACCAAGCTTTGTTGTACTCTTTGCAAACCAAGCTTTTTTGCAATTGCTAGTCTTCGATGCTTTCCTAAATGATGTTTTCAACACTTTTCTTTCTCTCTCATATTTTATAAAAGCATTTTATCTAAAAACGTGAAGGAAGTCTACATCCTACTATGAGTTTGTCTAACTTTTAGATTTAGTACGGATGACTTGTTCACCGAATTAGAACAAGTGCTGCACAATCGTTCATCCCGTATTCGAAAGGTTACGATTGTGATACAACCTACACATGATAGAAAATTTACAAAGTTTTCTTTTAGTTACCAACAAATTGGACTTTTTAGGAACTTATTTGTCCAGAACTCATTGTTTTAGAAAAGCATCCCACAATTCTTCTAAGAAAAAATATCTTTTTTTTTTTTTTTTACTGGTAATTTCCCAACAAGCTTTTCTCAAACTAACAAAAATTTTAGTGGCTGACGCAAACAACATCAGCTTCTCAACTCACTCCAATGGCTTCTCTTCACCTTCTTCAACCTCTCACTTTTCTGTCTTCCCATTCTGTCCCTCTCTTTTCTCAGTATTCCAATCCAATCAGTTTCAGTCCCTCCTTCCCGAAAAAGCCCTTTCCACTGAAGAAATCCCTCACTCTTTCCTTTGCTCTAACCGAATCTGACTCCCCCAAGTCCTTACAACCCAACCCCCAGCTTCTCCTTCAAGAATTGGCCGTAAGTATGGCCTTCATCTCAAAATATTCCCTATCCAATTCCTTAACTTCATGTCTCATTTTCTGTTTTGATTGTAATTTTTTGTACAGGACAGTTTTGATCT
>JBBPDI010000009.1:11724451-11736258 GCA_037974545.1 Cucumis variabilis | reverse complement strand
TTGGATTTGGGTTATTAAGACAAAACTAATAATTTAATCAATAACAATTATTACAATAATAACACTTTATTAATAATAGTCAATGGATTATATTTATAATCTACGAGTTTTAGGACATAAATCCTAACAAGAGAGACAAGCACGGTAATTGGCAGTGCTAATGGAATACACTCACACGATATTTGTACAGCGTGTTCCGTACCCTAGCATCGCATCAGACCTAATCCCATCCATTCCACCCATTGAGATCCTAGAGCACACTCTTGGTGACCCTGATCCTCGCCTTGAGAACTAAATTTGGAAGTGTAACGTTAGAATTTTTTTTGTATATTGCTTTTATATTTATTATGTTCTTTTATGTCAGACTCTTTGCAATTTGTAATGAAATCTCTATCTAGTCTATGTTGATTTATTGTTTATGCGATGTACTTTTATTGACGCATGCTTCATTAATGTGCTCTTAGTTTGTTTTCTTTTGTTCTGCGCAAGGATACCCTTCATGATGAAAATTCTGCTTAGTATAACTTGTCTCTAATGCCAATGCTTTCCCTATTGAGAAATGAACTTAGTATATATTTCCTCAGTCTTTAGGTGAGCAAACTTTACCTCAAACTACTTTTGTCAATTTTTCAAAGTTCATCTTATTATTCACTTTTTCGCAATGAGGACCTTGTGAAACTCTAAATTTGGGGGTGTGCAAGGTTCGAGTTAAAGTTTTCAAATTTTTTAGGAACACATTCATTTTATAAAAAAAACAAAAAAACTAACTCATATGTTAATTCTAAATTCAATTAAAATAAAAACTCCTATGTTGTCGCCTCTCATAAAATTAAATAAGAAGTAAAGCTTCACAAAAAGCTGAAAGAAAATACATAAGTGGAAATAAGAGTTGTAGTTGAGGAGAGGAACGGACTCATAGATTACCTATCATTTTCCACTTAATTCCCAATGTAAATAAATAATCTTGTTAATAAAAATGCTTGCAAGAAAAAGAAAGGAACTGAGAGTTTATGAAAACAAAGACCATTTCACAAAAAGAGAAAATAAGATTTTTAAAAAAAGAATAAGGAAATTCTGAGGCTTATGCTTGTTACGTTCAGAATCTAGACATATTTTCAAGTTTAGAGTAGGCAAAGAAAAGAAAAAATGCTAGAGTGCGAGAAGAACTAGAAAAGCAGTCTGAGAGGATTAGCGATGTGCACAAAAGAAGTCATGTTTAAAATCCTGAGATGATGCTTGAGGACAAGCATTATTTTAAATTTGGGGGTATGATAACTTGTAGAAATACCAATTATTGTGGTCCTTTAAGTAAAATAATGAAGTCTTATCGCATAATAAAAGAAAAGAAAAGAAAAGAAAAAGTAGATGATTTTGGTATCTCGCAAAATAAATGACACAAAAGAACTATGTCCCTATTTTACCATTCTTTAGTGCTCTTATTGCAGGATTTTAAGTAAAAAAGAGTGAAATTTAGTGATACCATTTCTACACGAGAAGACCTGCTCAACCTATGCAGCAAAAAGAAAATCAAGTCAGGCGATTAAGGTACTAACACACAAAAATATGTTGGCAGGAAATTATGAAAAAGGATGAAAAGACATATGCGCGACGTTGCTGCAGCTTTTTAGAAGCTTTAATGGCGCACGACGTCCTATCAACATCAAACCTCACCTTTAAATAGAGATTTCCATTCCAAAATTAGTGTGCACACTTTGGCTGAAAAGAAAGTTCTTAAATTGTCCTTCTCCCTTCCCTTGAGTTTTAGGTGAGAGCCTAGAACAAAAAGAGAGAGAGATTCATCCCCTCTATCTTCACTCTCACCAATAAGAAAAAATCAAAGCCAAAGAGTATGAGAAGTCATACTCTAAGGTGTAACACTTCTTATATTTCACTTGTTTTTTCTTTATATTATATTGTTTGTAAAATGAACACCATGGTCGAGAGGCCTAGAGTTATTTTTATTAAAATATTGTATTGCTTCTTCCATTCTCCCATATTTCTTGTCTTTTCAACGTTCAATATGTTTGGTTAAATAAGTAGCAAAAAATTGTGGTTTCAGTACTTCGAAAATCAGAATAAATGTCTTATGAGTTTTGCTGAGTTAAATGTGAATATCTTAACCTTGTATGTTCAAGAGAACGATAGTAAGGGTTTAGATTATAATCACCTGACAAGTGAGAACCACATTTAGCCAAGTGAGTGGTGAGAAGATAGCCACAAGGCAATCTTAACGCCAAACTAGTTCTTCGCATACACAACCGAGAGAAATCTGTGTGTGTAGCAACAACACCAAGATGATACATGCTTTAATTAAGGACAAGTTACTACAACATAATTAAGATGACCAGATACAAATCATAGCTTAACTTTGTGTGTTTACATCTTGAGAGGCGAGCAAGTATGGAAAAACCGCTGAGAGGTTGCTCGCCTTAATTCTTAGTTAATACATGTTTTATATCATCTTGGAGTATTAAAGCACAAATAATTGCAATTAGATAATTAAACTTTCCTTCATCGTCTTATCTATAATGAGTTCATACACCATTGTTCCATCTTGCCATGCTCACCTTGCATAGCCAAGCACCATAGTGTAAATAGTTGAGTTAATTAGTATATTATTCATAAATATACTGTATAGATTATACTGCATGATTAAATATGCAATAAGGTAAACTAGGAAATTAAATTCCTTGTGTTCGACTCTGGACTTACCAAGAAACCTCTCTTCGCTTATACTTGGACGATATAGAGGAAAACTTGCACAATCATGTTTACTTTTAGCAATCCTATCAATGCATGAGTATGGTTGCGCTTTTTATCGCATAACCCTATTTATTCGTCTGATAGTCGCCCAATGCATAAATCCACGAACAAAATACTTGAGAGCATAACGCATAAATGAAACAAAGAAAAGTTTGCAAACAGCCACCACACTTGCTCGCTCTCTAGGGATGGAAATGACTAAGATTGGTTAAGCAAGGTATATCCAGAAGATTTCACCTATAACACTTATATAGTTTCTTTTTTAAGGGTGACAACCTCTCGACACCAGACACCCACACTTGTTCTCTTTTTGAGACACAAATGGTGAAAATTATCTCGCTAAGGTAGAGTTTATCTCTAAAATCCTCATTGCGTGCGTTAGTCATATCCTTACTACTTGCTCTCTCAGGTAGTTGGCGATAAACACTGGCCAAGTGATGAATCTCAACTAACATGACAAAAGTTATAAGCCAAGCTTCTTATCAATAACTTATCACAAACCTACACTACGAATAACAAATTGACAGATGAATAGTATAGATGTGATAGATTGAAAATGTATAAACATGTAATGTATTAAAGAATAAAGGTCTTTGTCCACTGTACAATATGGATAAATACATTACAAAGAAATACACAAATGACATTACAAGTTAGGGGAGATAAGGGATGTACTTTTCTCTACTCAGACTCTAGGCTTTCATGCACAAGCTGATTGGAGAAGAAGAAAAAAAGCATTTACAGACGGTAGAAAAACTATTATTTTCCACCTCTCTCTACGGTTTGGCTCATTCAGGCACTATTTTGGCGATTCATTTAGATTTCATTGCTTGACTTGGTGAGGATGGAGTCGTTTTATAGGCAACTTTCAACTGGAAACTTCTATTTTTCTGAGCATGTCAGTGCCGAAAGAAACCTTTGTTATGTCACATAAACTTCATCTACCATTTTTTTCTTCTAGTGAACCTCTTTTTTCGTACTGATGTAGATCTCGCCTAGGAATTGTACTTGCTCAGCAAGGTCTTTTTGTATAGTCTTCATATGAGTTCCTCTTCGATTCACTAGCTTCTTCTTTTATTTATATTTTGCATTAAGACACTAAAAACATGGTGAAATATACATAGAGACTTATGTAAAGTGTATTTTTGAATATGTATGAATTTACAACATAAGCTACTTGTGTTTGACACATTTACTCTGTGTTTTGGTCTCATTATTCTATTTAAAAGGCTATAATAACTTGTATTTCTGCAAGTTAAATACAAGTTATGAAATACAAGTTATCAGTTGTCCTGTCCTCCAGTGTCATCGTTGTTGTCGCCATCCGTATCTCTTCTTGTATATATTTATTTAAGCTAGATTTAAAGCTCTAAAATCCTTTGTCCTATAATTTCTTGTTTTTTCATGTGGTTTCTTGATTTTCATGGGGTTTCTCAATCTCAATCTCCACTATTGTAGGGTTTCTTTTTCCTTCATGGGTCCAATCACCTTTTTCCTCAAATCCAATCAACTTTTTTTTCAATGTTTTAAAATTGTCCCTAACATTTGCTCATTTTTTTTCTCTAATTAATAACTAATAAACATTTTTATCCTCGTCTCGACATTCAACAACTTTTCAAGTTTTAATAAATTCGAGACTTTGTTGAAGAAGTTGTTACTCAATAGCAATAAGTTGAATGGATCTATCACTTTACTTTGTTAGTTGCTGCTTTACTTTCTTTTTCTATATAAGTTCCTTTATTATGTGCGTTCAAATTCATGGAAATATGTGCTTAATAGAAATATGTGTGTTCATAAAAATGTTTATATATATATAAATGGGTTCAAAATTTTAGGTTACAAAAATTTTTAAAATAAAAAAAAAGTAATGCTCGAAGATATTTCTTTTAAAAAAATAATAGAACTTTCGACACATAAATATCAACCGTCGTGAGGTCATACAACTCCCGATGCTACATTTCTCAATGTTAGGAAGGCCTCTCCCAATGCATTTTGCCCGACCACGGTTCTGACGGACATTTATGCGTCAGGAGATCTTTTTCCTATACTTTTTCGTATATCTTTTGAAAATTTTGTGCGCTTCAAACTCATTTCATAGCATGCCACCAATCACATGTCACCTACACGAGCGTGTTGGATGATTGTGTTTGTATCAAATACAAAGTGAGCTATATCCATAATGTTATCAGGATAAGATACCTAGCCTTATCCATATATATACTATAAACTTTTTAAGTTGTATCTTGAACATTGTTCCTTATATGTCTCCATATATAGTTTAAGACTCATATGACAACTTAGGATGTTAGTTTATTGGATTTAAGTTATTAAGACAAACTAATAAAACACTTATTGAAATTACAATAATAAGACTTGATTAATAATGGTCAATGAATTATATTTACTATCTACAAGCTTTAGAACATAAAATCCAATACAAAATACGTTAAATTTTATATTAATTATATTAATATAAAATCCTCTTAACTAATTTGAAAATTTTAAATTATTCTCTATAATAATTTGTAGAGAGTTAGTAGAAGGTCTAATAGATCTACAGATTAGAAGCTCCAATGATATTGTTACGTTTTATGTCCTAAAAATAGTCGATAGTAAATGTAATCAATTCATCACTATAAATAAAATGTTATTACTGTAATTTCAATAAGTGTTATTGATTACTACTAGTTAGTTTTGTCTTAATAACCTAAATCCAACAAATTAACATCCTAAGTTGCATTATAAGTCTTAAAATTTATGTGGAGATATACATACACTACAAGAAAGCGAGGGATTTCCGATGCCACAAATCGTTGGCTAAAATAGTAAAGACATTGGCCAAAGTATTACCGATACATAATTCTCTATCAGCTAGAATGTCAGGATTCCAACTTTGGGCAACTTTCTTCAACGCATCAAAGTGACAACGTCGACACAGGGTTATCCCTGACTCTGTCCATGCCAATGTAGGCAAGACATTGGTAGTGGAATACATTTGACGTTGTATAGGTACGTCGAGGGAAACACATGACCCCGAGGTGTTTTCTATGTCGAGATAAATTTATTTTTTATTATTTTTTTATTTTTCTTTATTTTTTTATCGTGAGGTATTGTTTTTTGTTCCACTTCGGATTGCCAGAAACAAAATTTGCAACATATAATAAAAATTTAAAAATGATAAATTATAAAAAAATATGAAATCTGTATAATTAACAAAAAAATACAATTAAGTTGTCCAATTGATTAAAACATAACATGAATTTTAAAATAACTACATTTAGATCAAACACATTGAAAACGACGTCAAAATAAAGAATGTCAAACTTACAAATGACATAAAAGTATTGTTAGATATGTATCACAGATGAGAAATTAAACAAATTAAATGTTGAAAAATACGCGTACCCCAAGTGTTCACAGTCTTCTCTGTGCTCAACTCACTCATATCCTTGATCATCTTTTTCATCTCTTCCATTTGTCGTGCATGTTCTGCTATTTGTTGATCACGCTCCTCATCCCTCATTTGTTATTCTTCAATTAGGCGGTTAGCTTTTCAAGGTTGGCTAGTTCTCTAACCTCTCTCAAGTGTTCCTGCTAGTCATAAGAGGAGGAGAAACTAGAAGCAAAAATCATTCGAGACTTGGGCTTGGGGTTCCAACCAAGACCTTTTGAGTAGTCTAGTCGTCTACCCAAAACGATCTTGCATATCTCATCTCTAAAGAGTGGTTGAGAATCCTTTAGGATGGGCTCAGACTAGAGTTCCAGCATCTGATTTTGCACAATACAAGTTGTAAGATGTGAGATGATTAGAATTAAAATAGAAAGTGCAATAAAAAATTTCCATAAACTTACATGTGCATCTGCTACTGCCTATGAAACAAATTTGTCAATCCTAATAGCGTGCATTTCTCAGAAAAACTTAACACAGTCCATCGAGTGATCAAGTTCTTCAGTGAGCTCGTGTTGTTGATACAGTCTACACTCTCTAATGAGTTCTAATTTGAATTCATACATCTCTTGTATGGACACCTTATTCGTCCATAATTATTGACATGATACTTTGTAACCTCTAAAAATTGGGAAACACATTCTCTGTACTCAATCGAAAACCTATTCCTAAGTTTCATCCAACTCTTATCCATCTTGTTAAAATCCCTAAAACATAAATAGAATTGATTAGTCTTATATTCCTCCTCTCAAATGCTCCAACTTACTTGAACTTACTTCATGAATACGCTATCCCCAATCTCCCAACTTTCACTAAAGTTAAGTTTAAAACTACCTCTTTCATTCAACATACCTACCACTTCCAACATACTTTATTAAAAGCTACCTAGCAAATAACCCCCCAAAACTCTAACCAATTAAAAACTAATTTTAAAATGAAAAGGCTACCACAAGTACAAGATAACCATACACACAATATCAAATTCAATCGGATGAGAATTCAATATCAAATTCTCAAATTTAAATTAAACACAATAACAAATTCAATTTCAAATTCAAATTAAATCGCAATCTTAAATTCAATATAACCCCCCTAAAATTCAATATAACCCACAAATATCATCACATTCAAGTTATTTATAAATCTCAAATTCAATCTCAAATTCAATCTTAAATCCTAAAAACAATTCAAATTCAATACTAAAATCTAAAACTAATTCAATATTAAAACCTAAAACAAATTCAAATCTAAATCTAAATCCTAAAACTATTTCTAAATCTAAATTGCAAAACAAATCCTAAAACTAATTAACTAAAATAAAATAAAAACAACAAAAAACAAAGTGTTAGGATTTATGTCCTAAAACTCATAGATTTTAAATATAGTCCATTGATTGTTATTAATAAAATGTTATTTTTATAATTTCAATAAATATTATTAATTATATTATTAGTTTTGTCTTAATAACCCAAATCCAATAAACTAACATCATATGTTGTTTGATGAGTCTTGAATAGTATGTAGAGGCATACAAGGATCAATGTTCGAGATCAGCTTAAAAGGTTTATAGTATAGGAATAAGGCTAGGTACCTTATCTTGGTAACACTATGAATACGACTCACTTTATATTTGATACAAACGCAATGATCCAATGTGCTCATGTAGATGGCATACGAGTGAGAGTATCATATGCAATGAGTTTGCATAAGACCAAACCATAAAATAGTAACCACTAGATGTAACTCCATTAATTAGTTAGGTTTTTATTTCATTAGGATGACCTAGGTAACTTAGTCTTAATCTTGAGTGTATTATGAACTCCTGTTCTCGAGGAATTGTTCTTTGATTTATACGAGTGACAGTGGTCAGATCGTTGACTCAATAAGCTTATTATTTTGAAGATAAAACCGAGTAGGAAGCTGGAAACATAAATACACAAGATGAATTTTACTTTTTTCCTACTTTAAAGTAAGTAGATGAGTATTCATTTAAATGTTGTCTCTAAGATTTGAACAAAAGGGTCCTACCCTCATTATGGCACGAAAGAGGTTTCTGTTTATTGGTAGGACCATAAATAGGTTGTTCATTAAAGGAGCACTGGTATTTAAGGCTTAGAGGTAACCCAGGGGTAAAACATTAATTTGATCCAACTAGTGTTACAAACACTCGTGAAGAATTAACTTACTGTTATTGGTCTATATTCGTGGACACATAAATATATCTACAGTAAGAAGAGTTCATCTATGAGTCTTTAGTGGAGTGTACACACAATTAACGAATATTGATTAATTTGGTTAATGAGTTTAGTCAATTAATCTCATATCGTTGTAACTTCTAATCTGTAGGTCCATTAGGTCCCATTCCTAGTTCGTAAAGGGTAATGAGATTTATTTATATTGATTATAATTTGAAATGTTCAAAATTACTGAGAATTAATTTAATGTATAGTGATACATTATAATATAAAGTTTATCAAACTTTATTGTATAAATTTAATTTTGTATACGATTCAAAATTAACTTATGAGAGATAAAATATTTGAATGAGTTTAAATATTAATTTAATGTGAATTGAATTCATATTAAAATTATTGATTATGAGCGAAACTTATATTTGAACATGATTCAAATTTAATTTAAGTTAAATATAAGATATCTAACCTAGATATTAATTAATTAGAGAATTAATTAATAGTTTAGTTTTATTTTATTTAATTAAATTAATATAAAACTATAAGATATTGGAGAAATATTAATTAAATAAGATTTAAACGAAATATTAATTAAATATGATTTAATTAATTATTAACTAATTGATTAATGGTTAATTAATTAGTAGATTTCAAATTTTTATTAATTTAATATTTTTTAAATTTATAGAATCTCAGTTCTCTCCTACTCTCTTTCCTACTCCATGAAGGAAGGAGAGTTATAAATACGCAGCAGAAAATAGTTTTTCTTTAACTAATATTTTTGCTTTTCTACAAAAGAGTTTCTCTAAAAAATTTCTAAATATTTTCTCATCCCAATTGGTTCACACAAACCAATCTCATCCCAAAGGATAAGAATGTCTCTAACGGGTGGTGTCCCAATTTGGAGATTTATTTTGTAGATTCACAGGCGTTAAACAAGTAAGTTTTTCTTTCTTTAATCAATTATTAGAAAGGATGCTTAGCCTTTAAGTCTTAATAAGAAATTTTATTTCTATATTATTTTGTCAGTGTACTAGTATTTTGAGATTTCCAAATTAAATTGAGGAATGGTTCTGTAAAATCTTTAGTTGCCATAGGGCTTTTATCCATATACAAAGAACATGCAATACATACATTTTTTTAATTTAAAAAAAAAACTTAGAAAACAAATCTTTATTAGGAGTGGTGGCCAACAAATAGGACGACGAGGGAGGATGACGAGCGATGGAGAACTCTAATGGCGACGACAGATGAACGACTGATGATGGACGATGAACAAATCTCCCTCCCTCTCTCTCGACAATCAGCTCTCTTCCTCTTTCTTTCTTTGCATTCCGTGTTCTGTGAACACAGAACTCAAATTTATAAGGCTTTTCTCGACGCACTTCGAAAACGTTGGAGAAGAGGTTTTCCCTCGACGTCGTAAAGTGAAATGTCAGGTTAAACCCAACCATTTCTAAGTTTTACTAAAGTGTCGGGGATTGTTAAGCAATTAATTTATTGATTTAATCTTCCTCGATTAAAGTGGTAGGACATCCTGACGTACTTATTCTCAACTTTGTTTGCAATGTCGGAAATCTTCTAACATCTTGCAGTGATACAAGGATCATTGTTCGAGATAGGGATAAATATAGGTATCTTATCCAAGTAACATTATGGATATGACTCACTTTGTATTTGATACAAACACAATGATCTAACACATTCGTGTAGGTGACATGTGAGTGAAATTATCTTATGCAATGAGTTTGTGTCAGGTTTACTCGTGTCATCGTGTAGCAATGCACCGACCTTTCTTTGCCACCAATATACAACTCTCTATGTTGTGGTGGGAGGAGCTTGATGAAACTCTCTTGATGTTGGCACTCAACCCGTACTTTAGTTACCACTCTGTTCTCTTCTTTGCCTCTTTAATTGCCTCATTGAGTTAGACACATAGAAGAATGAACTTTTTTTTCCTTCTCTCTTTTCCTTCGTTCGTCCTGCAACTTTGAACTGGACATCAACCTTCAAGGTTGTCTTACCCTGCCTCAGCTAACTAGGGTCCTTACACCTCTCTTCCTTGTTAGCTGAGATTTAGGCGTTAAGGAGCGACAACCTTACCAACTGACTCTTTAAACATGAGATAAGATAACATGGCTATCATGTCATATAAGACTACACAATAACTTTACTTCCCTTCCTTAGCTCGACTAGATGACCTCAAAACTAACCTTTGCATCGCTTCAACGCCTAATTGTTGGGTTTTATGTCCTAAAACTCATAGATAGTAAATATAATTCATTGACCATTATTAATAAAATATTATTATTATAATTTCAATAAGTATTATTGATTATAATATTAGTTTTATCTTAATAATGTAAATCCAATAAACTAACATCCTAAGTTGTTTTATGAGTCTTGAACAGTATGTAGAGACATACAAGGATCAATGTTCGAGATACATCTTAAAGGGTATATAGTATAGGGATAAGGTTAGGTATCTTTTCTTAGTAACACTATGGATACGGCTCACTTTGTATTTGATACAAACGCAATGATCAAATGCGTTCATGTAGGTGACATGCGAGTTAGGGTATTATATGCAATGAGTTTACATAAGACTGGACCACGAAATAGTAACCACTAGATGTCACTCCGTTAACTAGTTAAGTTTTTATTTCATCAGGATGACCTAGGTAACTTAGTCTTAATCCTAAGTATATTATGAACTCCTGTTCGTGAGGGATTATTCTTTGATTTGTATGAGTGAGAGTGGCCAGATTGTCGACTCAATATGTTTATCATTTTGGGAACAAGATCGAGTAAGGAGATAGGAACATAATCACACAAGATGGAATTCACTTCATCTCGACTTTAGGGTACGTAGATAAGTGTTCCCTTAAATGGTGTCTCTGAAACTTGAAAAAAGGACTCTGCCTTCTCTATGGCACGAGAGAGGTTTTCTATTTAGTGGTTAAACCATAAACAGATTGTTCATTAGAGGAGCACTAATTTTTTAGGACTAGAAGCAACCTAGGGGTAAAACAATAATTTGACCCAGTTGGTTTTATGAACACTTGTGAAGGATTAACTTAATGTTATTAGTTTTTATCATTGGACACAAAAATATATCTACAGTGAAAAGAGTTCAACTGTGAGTCTTTAAGAGAGTGTACACACAGTCAACAAATATTGATTAATGTGGTTAATGAGTTTAGCCAATTACTCTCATATCGTTGTAGCTTCTGATCTGTAAGTCCATTAGATGCCCTTCCTAGCTCCTAAAGTGTAATGAGATTTATTTATATTGGTTGTAATTTAAAATGTTTAAATTTACTTTGGGAATTAATATAATATATGGTGATACATTATAATATAAAGTTTATATTTTAATTAAACTTTATTATATAAATTTAATT
>JBBPDI010000009.1:11679176-11689803 GCA_037974545.1 Cucumis variabilis | reverse complement strand
TAGGTTTTAGGGGTTAGGGTTTACGGTGTTAGGGTTTTAAGATTTTAGGTGTTTAGGGTTTATGGTTTAGAGTTTCAGGGTTTAGGATTCATGGATCGATTCGAGGTTCGCGATTTTGGGCTTCGGTGTGGAAGGTTTAGGGTTAGGGATTTCAGGTTCGACGTTTTGGGTTTAGGAGTTTAGGGTTTTAGGGTTCGGAGTTTTGGGGTTCAAAGTTTAGTGTTCAAGGTTTCAGGGTTAGGGTTTAGGGTTTAGGGATTATGATTTATGGTTTAAGGTTTAAGGGTTTATGGGTTTGAGTTTGGGGGTTGGCTTTAGGGTTTTTGGGTTTCAAGGTTTAGGGGTTTGGGGCTCAAAGTTTTGAGGTTCGGGGTTCGAAGTTTAGAGTTTAGGGTATTGAGGTTAGGGGTTAGGGTTTATAGTTTATGGTTTAGGGTTTTATGAGTTTAGGGTGGAGGGTGGGGGTTTGGGGTTTAGTGTTTGGAGGTTTGTAGTTCTAAGTTTCGGAGTTTCAAAGTTTTGAGGTTCATGTTACGAGGTTTGAGGTTTGGGGTTCGATTTGTCGAGGTATCAAGGTTAGGGTTTATGGTTTACGATTTAGTGTTCATGGGTTGAGAGTTTGAGGGTTTGAGGTTTGATGTTCGGGGTTTGGGTTTAGGTTTTAGGTTTTCGAGATTTTAGGGTTTAGAGTTTCGGGTTTTGGGTCTTGGAGTTTAAGGGTTCGTGGGTTGAGGGTTGGGGGTTTGGAGGTTTGAGGGCTTAGAGCTTAGGGGTTCGTGGGTTGGGGTTTCGGGTTTCGGGTTTGGGCATCAGGTTCAGATTTTAGTTTTGGGTTTCGATTTAAGGTTTGGGGTTCTAAGGGTGGATCTTCTTGATGACTGTCTGGCCCTAAAGTATTTTATTTTAAGTTTCTTTCTTTCCTCTCGCTTCTTAATATTCTTTATGTTAATCCTTTGTCTTTAAAAGATGAATATAATATATATATAACAAAAAGTTTTGCATATTCTTGCCTCTTGAATTCATCTTTTCTTAAGTAGTACCATATAGAATCTAAATTAACAACAACAACAACAACAACATTGACCGCACTTTATTCGAGTTGAGGAATCCTCATGAGTTCAGAAGCCACATCTTCAAATTCAAGCACGCCATCATTGGAGCACCTCGAAAGCATTCGATTTGCTTCTTGTTTCGTCAATTTCACCGTAATTCTCACTTTCTTCTTTGTTTCATCCTCCTCCTCTCTATCAGTATTAATGGCGATTATCATTGGTTCCGTGTTGGCAAATCTAACTCTCTTCTTCACTTTCTTGATCTCCTTCGGCTGACTCTACGATGAGGATGATGACGAGGATAGTGAGTTGTTCTTCTTGGTTAGATCGTCTCTGTATACGTAAGTCGTCTTCTTCGTTCGTTTGCAGCGATTACTAATTTCAACCGCCTGTAGCTTTTTATTCAAGCTTTTTTTTGTAGCATTTGTTATTTCAATTATAGTGTAATTGGAGTTTATGTTTTTTAATAAAAAATTTGTATTTTTCAGTTTGGATAAGGGCATTTGAGGGATTGTTTTATTTATTTATTTTTCTATTTTTATGTTTTGCTATTCTAACAATTTAAAATTATTTTTGCTATTTTTCCAAAGTAAAACCTATAATTTGCTATTCTTCTTGACAACTCTATATTTAGTCGTTTGATTGGTTGCCTAAGAACACTAGGTTCTAGTTCTCCCTTTTCGGGCTTATGTACTCATGCTGCTTCCGTTTCTCTTGGACTTGGGCCTGTACGTGGGTTTTGAGCCTTGTCTAGGCCAATGAAAAACACTTAGAAAGTCATTTCTTGGGCTTAGGATTCAGTTACTTTTGTTCAATAATTAATGGACTGACAAGAAGAATCGCAAAATAAAAGGTTTACTTTGGATAAATGACAAATTTTTATTGAAATTGATAAAATAGAAAAATCAAAAAATATGGAAAAAAAATTGGTGGAACAATGTCCAAAATGCCTCTACTAAGTGAAAAAATTGAATCTCAAATACAATTATTCAAGAAACCACAAATATCCTATAATTAAAATCAAACTACCAACACACAATTAAGACCTATCATCATCAAAGCTCCACATAATTTCTGTAGTCGCTTCATATCTTCTTCAAATCGTGCGTGTTTAGGAAGAAACGATTGGAGCTTTCAGCTTCGTCCCCTTCAAACCCTTTAAAGTTTTCGTACATTTGACACAAATCAAGGGATTTTCTTTTTGTCGGCTCCTCTGACCGGAGGCTTACATGTCGAACAACGTACTGCAAATTTCAAGAAGAACCACTTCTAAAAAGGGGAACACCATACCTTATATCGTCCTGCTAGTGGCTAAACTTGTGAAAGCCAACTAAATCTGACTACAACAAATGTCAGAATGTTAGAACCCAACGTGGTTACTCTTCGTCGACCACACTTTTCTCCTTTCTTGTTTACAAGAAAAACTCTCTCTCACTATGTGTTTGTCTCTTGCGTTGGCTGCCCCCTCTCTCTCTCAATCTCCTTCTTTTCTTTTCTCAAATAAAATCTAAGAGAAGAAGTTTCAATTTAGGCACAATTACAATTTCATTCTTAAATTTAAATTCAAATTGTTATTAAAAATATATTATGTATTATTTAATAAATTATTTAAAATATAAGAAAGCTGAAAATCTTGTATACATATTTGTCATTATTATATGTGAGGTTGGTGCAATTTTGTCCAGTAACAAAATAACAAATTTAGTTAAGATTTACCAAATTTGAATATTATTTGCAAAATACACTATCTTCGTGTTATTTCCAATATCTTGTCTCATTTTTTGAGCTATTCAAATACACTATATTTGAAATATATAGATTATCCTA
Source organism: Cucumis variabilis (assembly GCA_037974545.1). Lineage (NCBI taxonomy): Eukaryota > Viridiplantae > Streptophyta > Magnoliopsida > Cucurbitales > Cucurbitaceae > Cucumis > Cucumis variabilis. The sequence goes on along the minus strand of JBBPDI010000009.1, from coordinate 11,686,924 downwards.
TACCCAGAAAAATGATACTATCTCTTGATGACAATTTTTTTTATCTTTTTGTGTGTGTCCTAAATCTGTTGTTTATAACATCAGTCATACTCAATATATACTATGTTTAGGAAATCTTAATTTTATTGGTTATTATAAAGTTTGGTTAGTTAAATAACTGTGATTATGATTCAACGACACTATTTAGGAAATCATTCTTATTGTTGTTTTTGTAACAAATCCATCTTAATGTTAAGTTTTTTGGATTGGAAAAGTATATGATTATATGAGAAAATAAATATTAATATTTGAATATGTGATCATGCTATAGAACAAATAGTTTATCACACTATTTAAAAGCATAAATTACAATGTAATTGTGTCAGCAACATACACTATACATTCTGTCAAATATTGTAGAACTAATCTGGAAATAATAATATTGTCATGTAGTATGTACAAATTAATACACTATAACTCTATAGAAAATCAACATAATCAAACCTAACTAATTTAACCAATAAATCAATTATTTAAATTAATAAAAAATCAATAAAACAAATGGAACAAATTAAATATATTCAAATTTATACTTTTCTTATATTTTCCAAACAAACATTTTCAAGTAGGTTAATGAAATATATTTATTTACTAACCATAAAAATATGTTAAGTAGTTCAATGAAATATTTTGAATTAAATCGAATTTATTAATTTTTTTGTTAATAAATAAATAAATTTGGAGATCATCAAAACAAATTAAAACTAATAAAATATTTTCATATATCAAACTAAATGGTTGTTATGAAAAAAAATATCAAAACCAATAAAATTCCAATTTCAAATTTCAAATTGTTATTACAATACGTATTTTTAGAGTTATTTAAATTCAAATATCAAATTTAAATTTTTTATAAATATTTTGGAATATAAATAATCCGAAAATGTTGAATTTATGTTTGTCATTATTGTAGGAATATCAACCAAATAGCACGATTTTAAGGGATAATAAAATTTTAATAAAGTAAGTGGATAATCTTAGCATGATTTTAGGGGATGATAAAATTTTAAATTGAAATGGATATTAACAATACGTATTTTGGAGGTATTTAAATTCATTTTTTTATAAATATTTGGGAATATAAATAATCTGAAAAAGTCGAATTTATGTTTGCCATTATTTTAGAGATATGATAGTTTAAAAGAATACAATTTGATGGTTTTAGCGGATAATATAATGTCTAACTTCAAATTGTTCTTAGAAATAGGAAAAATATGTATGATGTATTATATAATAAATTATTAATAAATATTATCACCTAGAACGAAATGGAAACTTTTGAAATTATCTTAGCTATTATTTAGGGGTATGAAAAAAAAATTGAATTCAAATCGTTATTAACAGATATGTATTATGAATTATAGAAATAAATTGTCAATTAATTGATTTAAATCCTAAGAATCCGAAAATCTGGTATAAATTACAGTCATATATTTAGGGGATGTTTGTGCGATCTTATCTAATCCTAAAATATAATATTTTGTTAAGATTTTCCAAAATTGAATGTTGTTTGCAAATACACTGTATTCGTGAATCTGTGATATTCTTCCTCATTCTTTGAACTATACAAATATAGAATTGTCCTCTATAAAGGGGTATAATCGGTAAAAAAAAAGTCTGCAGCTGGCGGTTTTCCTATAAATCTTAATATTTTGGAGATTTTGCTATTTTTCAGTTTGTTATTTAATATTTTGACATTCTCACGGTTATCTCAAAATGAAGGATTTTTGCAACTTTTCTTTATTGATTTTGTAGGAATCCAACATTTTAAAAGAAATTGAAGATTTTTTTAGAGAATTAGAAGAAAAGAGCCTTAGAGAGGTCAAAATGGACCTATGACATGAAAAAAGATGAAAAAAACGGTGAAAAAAAGCATCTTAGAAGTGTTGCAACCCTCTAAACCCAAGAGCAATATTGTCACAATGCTTTAGAGACAATTTGCACACATCATCTCAACCTTTCAAGGCATTAAGACCCACGTTTCAATTTGGAGACTTGCAGAGTTGGCATAAGGTTCAAAAATAGATATTGTTTTGAAGGTTTTGATGTTCATATTGATTGGAGAGTGATAAAGAAAGCTCTATTGTAGGTTCAATGTTCGATTCAATGTCAGCAATGAAGTAGATCCAAATGGATAACATTATTTTTCCCCTTTATTTGTTTAACTTTGAGTCTCTATACAACATGTTAAATATGGGTACTATCAACATGTATGGTTGAATTTAATTGATTCCTCGATGTAGATGAGTTTCAATTACTATGGATGATTACTTGTGTTTGGTTTTTATTTTATTAGAAGTAATATTGCTAAAAGTTAGTTTCTACTGAGTTTCTACTTAGTTGAATCAGTTTTCTTCTTGTTTTTCTTGTTATTAGTTGCATTTGTACATATTACTATAAATACCACTCTTTGTTAATGAATGAGATGAGTGAAAGTATTCTACAAAGTTTGTTCAATATGGGATCAGAGTGTTAGCTTTCCTCAAAATCTTTCTTCTTTTTCTTCCTTCGGCCACCACCTCACCACCTTTCGCCAAAACATACCATTATCATAATGACGACTCCCACCATCAATCCTTCATAGACCACACCAAAAACCCAAGAAAATTCCAATTCCAGTCAATCTGATACCTTTGCTGAAACTTCTTTCGATCAAAACCAAGGATATCTAAATCCTTACTTCCTGCATCACATTGACGGCATGAATCTAGTGTTAGTCATAGAGCAATTGACCAAGTGAACTACGTTTCTTGGAGCCGTACAATGACTATTGGCCTCGTAATGAAGAATAAGATTGGATTCGTTGTTGGATCCATTACCCGTTTGACTAATGATCTCCTTCCATTGTTATTGCTTGGATATTGAATTCTATCTCCAAACCCATCTCAGCAAGCATTATGTTTTCAGATGCAGCAAGAACCATTTGGGTTGATCTTAAAGAAGGATTCCATAAGAAAAATGCACCGAGGATCTTTCAGTTGAAGCGTTCCCTTGCCACTTTAGCTCAAAACCAAGATTCAGTGATATGTCTTTTACTAAATTCAAAACTCTTATTGATGAATTAAATACCTATAGACTAACCTGCATGTGTGGAGCTTGCAAATGTGATGATGTACGAGAAATGATAGATTTTCTTCAAATGGAATATCTCATGGATTTCCTCATAGGACTGAATGTAAACTTCTTTCAAGCAAGAGCTCAGCTTCTTCTCATGGATCCTTTTCCATCAATAAGCCAAACCTTCTCCCTTCTATTATAAGAAGAACAACAAATATTAATTGGATCTTTTTTCATCCACAACACCAACAATGGCTTTTGCAGTTGCCTCAAGTACCTCCAAGAACAATTCTACAAATCGGCAAACAAAAGACAGACCAATTTGAATTCATTGCAACATTCCTGGACATACAGTAGACAAATGCTATAAAATTCATGGTTATACTCCTAGATACAAGACAAAGTAATAGCAGCAGCGACTTAACAACTTTGTCAACTCTGTTTTAACACAGAACAATGAAGGTACATCTCAAGGCATTACTTAGTCCAATCAGATGCTAAATGCTACCAACACTACAGAAGCATTGATTCAATGCCAAAATCTTCTCAACCAACTTCGATCTCAAATTAATGCTTCTAATCAGGCAGCCACCTCACATATAGCAAGTATACCACTTACTCATCTCCTCTATGGATAATTGATTTTGGAGCTTCGACTCATATTTTGTAACACCACAAACTCTAAGGTAATTGATTTTAATCAAATTGCTTTATTTTTAGGATTTTAAATTCTTGTTTGGTGTTATTTTTATTACTTTTAGCTTGGAAGAGAAATTTAATTAATGGAAAAGAAAACAAGTGAAAGGAAAAAATGATTTGGAAGGGTAATAATAATAATAATATATTATTAATAATAATAATAATTATTATTATTATTATTAATTATTAAGTTAAAAATACATTTTTCTCTCTCTTCCTTCTTCACCCACGCGACCCCCTCTTTCTTCTTCCTCGCTCGCCCTAGCTGACAACCAACTCCTCATCTCTTCTTTTTCCGTTCGCTGCCACCATCCTATCTTCCTTTCATTTTTCATTTACCTGCAGACACCGTCGGTCAACGACGAAGCCCTCAGTCACACCGTCCGTCGTCTTTAGGTAGTTGTACCGCCTAAAGATTTGCATCGCTTGGCTTCACAGCACAGCACCGTCATGACCCTCACCGTTCCACCATTCGTGAGTCTTCATTCTGCAAAGCTTCACCACGTGTCTTCCACCGCGTTCCCCATTTGACCAAGCTGCCTGCAGACCGTACCGTTCAGCCTCTGCTCGAACCATCGTGAGCCACACATGTCGAGCCACTCCTCCAAGCCAACTGCCAGATCCGTTTTGTGCACTCTTCGTCATTTAGGTTCGATCGCTGCCGCCTCTATTGTTACTGTGAATGGTTGAAATTTTATTGATAAAATTGAAGTTGGGTTGTAGTTGTTTCTAAATTTTGTTCAGGCGTTATGGTTGGAATAATTAGTTAAATGGTTGATTGATTCTTGAAGGTGTTGAAAATAACATTGGGTCCCTTGAATTCACAACCAAATTATAGATTGTGGGAGCTCGGTTTGCCAATACCTTGGTAAGCTACAATTTACATTGAGGAAATTAAGTGGGAGTATGTATCGTAAAAATAATTGAGTTTCATAACCTCATGATTAGGTGTCTTTTGTTGGATATAGTTTGTTCGAGAAATTTGAGTAACTTTGAGGTAAGGGACTTTCTATTGAACTCATCTATAAAGTAGGATATGTTGACTGTACGTTGTCTCTAAACTGAGGATGGATGTCAGTTATGATATGTATCTATTGAAGTAGACTTGAGATTGAATGTATGCTGTGTTTGACTGGAATTATATATATATACATATGGGTGTTGAAATGACTGAAATTTGTAGATGTTGCTTATATAAAGTGTGGATGTGAACTTGTTGGTGGTTGTTTAAACTGGGTGTAAGTTATACCAAAGTATGACTATGTACTTGTGAACTGAGTGGATGTTACGTTTATTTAGCTTGTTTGACTGATGTGTTGATATGTTACTGACTGACTTTGAGGTTAAAGTGGAAATAAGTTTACGGTTAGGGTGATAAGTGAGGGGATTATATGTTGAGAAAATTTGATTGTAGTATGAATGACTGATAAGATGTCTAGAATGGACTGAGGGGAGAATTGTTAGTTCTTCTATTGGGTATTATGCCTTGCAGGTGTTCTATGGGATCATCGCTTATTGTGCATCCTTCGAGAGCAATAGACTGATATGTGTTTCTGCAGAACACTATACTGATTTATGCGTCCTTCGGGGCGTTAGACTGATAATGTGACTGTGCAGGGTACCCCAATAGAAAATTAACAATTTATTTTTCTCCTAATGGGACCAGTAGTGGGTCTCTTACTGGGTATGTTTATACTCACTCTTTTATGTTTAAATTTTTCATGCAAAGGTAACAAGAGAGGCGGACCGACGAGGAGCAAGAAGGAGTCGTGATTGCTATAGGGGGTGTCCTTCAGATTGCTTCCGCTAATTGTCTATGTTTTATGGGTTTAACTTAGTAGTTGAGTCTGCTAGGGGTTTCCTTTTCGTGGTTTAACTTCCTTTTTGACATTTAATTTGAACTTTCAAACTTTGTTTTAATTAGAGCCCGAACCTTTTATAAATATTCCTTTTCGTTGTGAAAATTTCTTTTAAACTTATCTAATTTTGTTGTTAAGATTGAGTCTAGTATTCAAGTAACAACCTCAATTAAGTTTGAAAGATTGGGTCGTTACACATTTCTTGTTGCAAGACTTTCTTCACTTCCATTCAGCCTTGTTCCTCGTCCATTCGTTTGCCTAACAAACGAGTTTTTGAAGTTAAAAGTGTTGGTACCATCAAATTATCCGAGTTCATAGAATTGAAGAATATATTATATATTTTCGAGTTTTCATTCAATCTAATATCAGTAAGTGCATTGACAAGAGATTTACCAGTTAATGTCAGTTTCTCTACTAATCGTTGTGTGATTTAGGACAAGTCCACTTTGAGGAAGTTTGACAATGCAGCTATTTTATATGGGTTGTATGTCTTTAATCTGAGAAATATCTCTGCTACACGTTCATCAGTATGTTTTGTCACTAGTGATAACAGTTCTTTGTGGCACCAAAGACTTGGTCATCCATCTACTTATGCCTTAAAATCATTATAAAACAACTTACACATGAAGTCTTTTACTTCTTCTCATCATTATACTACTCTTCCTTTAGCAAAGCAAAGAAAACTTTCTTTTATCTCAAATAATCATCTATCTTCCAACCCTTTTGATCTTATTCATGTTGATGTTTGGGGTCCTGTCTTTTGCTACTCATTTTATTAATAACGATTGTTTCACATGGGTATTCATGCTTAAACATAAGTATGATGTTAAACTAATCATCGCTCAGTTTTTTAAGCTTGTTGAAACACAACATGGAAAAACAATCAAACAAGTTAAAGTTCACCAATTTTTTTAAGGAGAAAGGAGTTCTACAACAGTTTTCATGCATTAATTGTCCTTAAAAAAATTTTGTGGTAGAAAGAAAGCACCAGCATATACTCAACACAGTCCGAGCAGTGTTCTTTTAGTAAGGTATTCCTTAATTTTTTGGGAAGAGTGTATACTAACTGTTGTATATTTGATGAATAGAATTCCATCAAGGCTGTTAAACTGGAAATCTCCATTTTAACAACGATCTTTCTGATTATAAGAACTTAAAGGTGTTCAGATCTCTATGTTATGCCTCCACTCTATCACATAATAGCTCCAAGTTTGAACCAAGAGTTTCACCAGCTGTATTTGTAAGCTATCCGCAAGGTATGAAGGCATAGAAATTATACAATATTGATCAACAGAAGTTTTTTACTTTAAAATATGTCATTTTCCATGAAGATATCTTTCCTTTCAAAAACTCACTCACCTTTCAACTTATGGAAGATCCACTGCCTCGTTTTTCTCTACCAAAAGACTTCCATGACCCTCTAAATATCTCTTCAAATACATCAACTCTTCCTCTTCCCATAACCACAAGTCATGACAGTGTCCTAGATGCCATAATCCAATCCACAAGTCTCCCACCTTCACTAAGTTAATGGTCTATACATGAAGAAAATACCCTTGAAATTTCTAACAATCCTTCAGTAAGAAGATCCACTCAAATCACCAAACAACCATCCCATCTCTATGAAGGGATAAAAGCTCTATAGCAGCGAAAGATTTTACAGGACCATTTCTCAAATTAATTTGGAAATCTTAAAATACTAATACATTGGCAAAATTTTAGAATCAAAATTCTAAATATAAATCTAAGCATGCTTTTAATTTATAGGATACGAAAACTTACTTTTGATGATGTCTCTGAATCTACAGATTACCGAATTGGGAACACCACCCATCAGAGATCTTCCTATCCTCTGGGATGAGATTAGTTTGTGGGAACCAATTGGGATAGAAAAATGTTTAGAGGTAGTTGAGAGATTTTTTTTTTTTTGCAGAGACAAAAAGCATTGACTTTTTTTTTTGCATTAATTTGTTTTTTTTAAAAAAGAAAACTATTTTTTTCTTGATATTTATAACTCAGATTCTTTTTATCAAATCTACTAATTAATTAACAATTAATCAATTAGTTAATAATTAATTAAATCATATTTAATTA
>JBBPDI010000009.1:11626016-11648183 GCA_037974545.1 Cucumis variabilis | reverse complement strand
TATATATTAAATATACACATAACAACTAAGAATCATAACCTAACATACGTATATATTAAACATATATATAATCATAAACTAACGTATACATATAATTGCATATACATAAACACATATACAATTTCATACACATAAAAACATAAATATATATATATATATATATACATACACATAAACACACACACACACACACACACACATATATATATATAAAATTTCATACACATAAATATATATATATATACACACACACACACACACATACACATAAACATATATATACATATAATTTCATACACAAATACACATAAACATATATATTCATATAATTTTATACACAAATACACATAAACATATATATGCATATAATTTCATACACATAAACATATCCATACATACACCTAAACATATATATATACATAACCCTAAACATATATATTTACATATACATACACATAACACACAAATGTGAAAAAAAATTCAAGAAAAAACGACCTCAAGATGATGGATGGCAACGTCGACGACGATAACGGACAGACGACAACAACGTCCCTCTCTTCCTCGATCGATTTCTTCCTCTTTCTCTCAAAATTTCTTTAAATCATGAGATCCCCAAATGGAAAATGGGTTGAAATAGGCAAGACTTTTCGACGTCTTCGAAAACGTCGCGGAATGAGGATATCTGCGACGTCTGTAAGAAGCACGTCGCGGAAAGTTTAAATGCAGAAAGTTTGCACAGAAATCAAACGTTTAAACTTTCCGTGATGTGGTGCCACCGACGTCACATACTCTCGTTAATTCGTGACGTCACGTCGTAGAATCTCTACCTAATCTGCAACGTGGTGCCATCTACGTAGCAGATTCCGTGCAAACGTAATAAATACGTTTCCCTTTCTACAGTGCCATGTCACAGATTAGGCAGAGATTCTGCGATGTGACATTGCAGATTAGTGAGATTCACAACGTCGATGGGGCCACGTCGCAAAAAGTTTAAACATTTGATTTCCGTGCAAACTTTCCGCGACGTGGAAGCTTCTCAGCGTCGCAGAATGTTTAGTCTACGAATTTAAATCTCCACTTCTCGCAACGTTTATGTAGCAACATCGTGGAATCACACCAATCTGCGACGTGTGGCCTCGCGATGTCACAGAAAGTTAAAATCATATTTTATATATTAAACATTCTGCGACGTGAAGGAGTTATGCGTCGTGGAACGTCCTGTACGGCGACGTTGGGAGTAGGATGTTGTTAAAGGTGGATTTACACCTACGCAGGTTTAAGCAACGTCGTTTTGTGCATCGCGATAAGTCCTATTTCTTGTAGTGTAGAAAGTGTCAATCTTCCATCCGATTGACAAATCTCGAGGTGGGTTTGTTCGTGCTAGTTTAGGGTCACTAAATTTCTTAAACTGATGATGAAACTTGCCCTGAATTCCTTCCACACAGTGAGCATTTGATGCTCAACCAACCGAATCAATGGTAGATCGTTAAGATCAAACACAAAAAATTGCTACAAAAGAAATAGATTTCAAGTCAGTAAAGCTTTTATAAGGAAATAGATTTCAAGTCAGTATTCTTGTAGTGGACGTTCTATCTTACAGTGGATGCATTATTGGTGGGGTGAGATTTCACATAGTAGAATGTGATTCTCGATGCATTACTCAAAACAGTAGAATAATGATAGTCAGTGAAGAAGTGCTAGTGGAAGTGGAAGTGGGAACAATAATAATTTCTATGGTGTTCTGGTAAATGTTGGACGTTCAGTATCTGATAAGACAATGCGTTTGGCTATTTAAATGTAGGTGGTTTGACACGGACAACAATAAAAGTCATAGGACACATGTGGAATTAAGGTACAAATCAATAAACATGTCTCATCTTTTGTTTAACGAGGAGTATTTTTACAATGCAAGGACACCATGTATATTACATAGAGGATCCAAAAATGGCACCAATTCGACGATTGTTCAAGTGGTCCAGAATAAACGTATATAAAATGTGCCTAAAGTCGATGATGTTGAGAATGAGCAACTAAATATAGTGTAAATTGTTGTCGAAGTCATGTTGATGAGACAGTTGAGGATTACACTTTGTGCAGACCCGATATTGATCCTGAAATGGTTGAAAGATCAATTTATTCTAACGTAGTTGACGACTCATAGACGATGAGGATGACCAATTGTCCCATAAAAGTGAATCAAACGATGACGAATGGTAATGAAGAATCACATATCCATATATTTCATTATTTTACGCATTTAATTTCATGTACTTGTATTTATTTAATTAATTTTATATGTCCACAGGTACTATGTCATCATTTCTGATGACTTTTGATGACATAGATGCTCTCTTTCTTGAGTTCGACGACGAGTTGAACAGTGCGGAACCAACGACGTCCTCAATGGGCGACTCTTCAGTTGAGTGGTAAATAGAAGTTAAGTGCAAACAATTACATTTAGTCACAATTTGTTTCTAATATGACTGGATTTCTCCAACAGAAGTGTCTCAACCTACTCTGACTCTCAGGAGACGTCAACAGTCTCGAAACATGGAGTTTGAGAGGTATGTTCATAAGCATGGTTGAATTCCAATTACGATAGCCTAAGAAGCGAAGAAGCCAATATCTCCACATGGTGTACGGTTCAACAACACTATTCATGTGTGTGTGAGAAATACATTTCCAGTTTGTTGGCTTAAGTGGACTAATGTTAGGCATTGAGGTGGTCAAGGACGCTTTATAGGTTAAGTCAGCAATGAATTAGATTTTTTTTGTTTGAGATACATCATTATATAAACAAAGATCACATGTGATTTTTTTTTTTTTTTACTTTCTAGCACTTTTTCGTGCTTGATTTCAACAATCAAGCACTTACTAGATTTGTTGAGCATCAAATACTCACATCTTTCAAAGAATTTAAGGGCGACTATCACAAACATTTCAAAAAGTACGACCAGAAACAAGCACGTGTCAACCTTCTGCACATATGGTGGGACGACTGGAAGATTGACACTTTCTGTGTGATCACTATATGAGTCATGCATTTCAGGTGGGATCTACATATTGCAATGATATGTTATTTCATTTAATTTTTTGTACGTGTGTATAATTTTACCAAATATTTCTATGCAAGAGAAATCACGAACGAAGAAGGATGCCAGACAAAAGTAGCAGGTCGAAGTCATTTCTACAATGATAACACGACCTCTCTAAAGAACGAGACTACTAGTGGATCATCTAGAATTATTTAGAGAAATGCACGCTCGACGTGGACAAGTCATTTCGCAGGCAGTTGCGGATGCGCATGTAAGTTCAACTTGATTTTATCTTATTTTGTACTTATACTTATGCCTTCATAACTTAATTACATAAAATTTAATTTGTTGCAGAATCAAATGCTGGAACTTCTGTTCCAGCCCATCCTACAGGGTTGTCACCCATTCTCTAAGGATGATATTTGCAAAACCATTTTGGGTAGGCGTTCAGGCTACTCATAACTTAATTACATTAAAATTTAACTTAGGCTTAGGGTCCCAACCAAAACCTTTTGAGTAATCTGGCCGTCTACCTAAAATAGTTTTGCATATCTTGTCCCTAAAGAGTGGTTGAGAAGCTTCTGAGATGGATTAGGACTGGAGTTCCAACATTTGATTCTGCACCAAAAATTATAAGTTATGATCTGACAATTAAAAGTAGAAAATACAATATAAGGTTTTTCATAAACTTACATGTGAATTCGTGGTCGCCTGTGAAACGAATTAGCCATTCTTATTGGCATGTGTTTCTCTAAACAACTCCACATAATTCACTAGTTGACCTCGTTGTTCAGTTAGCTCATTTTGTCATTGTAGAAACGACTTGGACTCGCTACTGTAGTTTTAAGGTTGATTCGCTTAAGCATCCTTGTTGCTTCTTGATTGCTCTTACATCTAAACAATTAAAACGTTACATACAAACAACAAAATTGAATTAACGTGAAAGAACATTAGAAGATCTCAATCATTTGAAATTGTTGACTCAAGTAGTGATTGTAGAAGAAGTGTTAATCTTTCACAAGATTCTCCAATCTGTTTGGTGGGTTGGGGCGTGCTGATTCAGGGTTGCTGAACTTCTGTAAATGCCTATGGTTGTCTCACCTAAACTTTTTCCACGTTGTGAGCATTTGATACTCAATAAATCGAATAAGTGCTTAATCTATGAAATCAAGCACAAACCATTGCTACAAAAGGAAAAAACATACGGATTAGGTTTCTCTATATATACATAGGTTTAACATCTATGTACATTAGTTTAAAAACTTACATATAGATCTCCCTTTACAACGTCGATGTAATCCAGATGAACATCAGCCCACTTAAGACAGCGAACTGAAAATGTATCACACGTTAACACCCCTATAGTGTTGCTGAAGCAAACAGCATGTGACAAGATTGGCTTTTCTACTCCTAGGGAGATGGATATTTGGATCTTCCCATTCTACTATACGTGTCTCTCCAACTCCAAGTTTTAGAAGTGTTGTCGTCTCTTAGAAGTGGGAGTTTTGGATTTAGACGCATCTATGAAAACAAATCACTATCAGAAATAGAACTCCATGTTTATGCAATTATTTATAAAATAGGACTAACCTTAAGTGTCACCCACTGAGAACGATCCTTCAGCGTTATTGAACGCGTCGTCAACTTCAAGAAACAAAACATCTGTCTCCTCGAAATCGCAGGGGAATGATGACATAGTACATGTGGACATAAAAACACAAATTAATTAAACACATGGGAGTGTCTCAAATTGAATATATAAAAAATGAAATATATGAATACACGATTAATCATTATTATTCCTCTTTCCTTGATATGTTTTGAGGTGATAATTGTCCATCACCACCGTTTATGAAGTTGTCAACAACATGACGCACAATTCATCTTTTCACCACTATAGAATCAACATTAGGTCTGTACAAACTATCATCTTCAATGTGCTCACCCACACGGTGTTGGACAACGATTTCCAATACATTCGGTTCCTCATTCTCAACATGCTCTACTTTAGACGCATCCCATATACGTTTATTTTAGACCACTTAAACAACTTTCCCATTTGTGCCATTTTTTTGTCCGACTTGATGTGCTTGGATTGCTAGAGTGACTGGTTCCTCAACAAACAAAAAATGCAACATGTTGATTGATTTGTACCCTCATTCCACATGTGTCCTATGGTTTTTGTTGTTTTCTATGTCAAACCATCTACACTTGAATATCCAAACACGTTGTTCCACCGGATATTGACCAAAAAGAACTTCATCTAAAACACCGTAGAAATTGATCTCGGCACTTTCATTGCCACTGTTTTCACCGATTACCATGATATCATTGTTTTGTGTAGTGTGTTGAGAATCAGGCTCTCTCGTGTGAAATTGTACCCCACCGACAATGCATTTTAATTATGTAATAGAGTTCGTAAGTATGTGTCGTTCAATGGCAAAAGTTGTTGTGAAGATGTAATTTTCGAAAGATTTTTTTCCATTTCTGTAAAGATTCAAATCTCCTTTATGTGTGTTCCCAAGAGGTCATGGGTTTGAGTTCAAGATCGTGTTGATTGCAATTTTTTCCATTTTTTCCATTTTTTTGTTTTATTAATTAAATTAATATATTAGGATTATGTTAATTTGATTGTTTTTCTTGGGGTGCCAAATTCTATTTCTTTTGTTATTTAATATATTACTGCATGTGATGTTTGATTAAATTCATTATATGCATAATGTATATCATATAGTTTAAAAATCACACCTTAGGATTAGAATTATCATGCATCATTCTTAAATATAAGTGTTATATTTTAGTTGCATGGTTATTATCATGCTCATGCATCATATTTAATATAATTGTTATATTAGATGATAGCCTATATTATTAGTATATCCATACATGCATCATACTATATTTTAAAATGTTGTATTGTATAGTTTGATTGATGGATGCATTTATTTTTATTGCATTAATATAATTGTTATATTTTGTGATGAAAATGTGAATGCATTTAGCATGTCATTACTTAGTAAATATAATTGATATGTTTATTAAATGACATTAGAAATACATGTTTGTAGGTTTTAATTGTTTCCTTTTCTTATAAGTGTTAGTCTATGAATTAGAATTAAAATCTATAATAAAGAGTTGCATGGTAACATAAGGTCTTTTTTTGTTAGTTTTAAATGGTTTAAAATTAGTTTTATATGGTTTCAATTTAATTCATCTAGACCTTATTGAATAATATTTCTAATTAGATTAGAAATAGGATTAATCTTCTTCCGTTTTAATAGGATTAAAATGATATCAATAAAAGATTAAATTTATAAACTATTTGTCTATAAGGGACCTTTGTTTAAGGAAGATTCTGTCTAGGCTAAGGTACTTAAGCTGACAATAACGGAACACCCCTACTTGAAAGGTGAATTATTCAAATATTTTATAAGCATGTACTACATGATTATATTTATCAAAGTGTTTGGTGAACAACAATCATATATTGTTAAGCTATGCAATATAAGAGTTATATTAGGTCATTTAACAATGGACTTAGATAAATAACTAGTCGTATATTTAAGTTAATTAATTTTAAGTAAAACATTATGTGGGAGAAAATGGGGTATATAATTCTTCATTTTTCTTTTGGTTTCTCCTTAAACATTCACACCGTGAGAGTAATGCTTGGCCTTGAGCCACCTTTGCTTGTGTCCCCCTACGGGTGGTGTTTGCATAAGTCAATAACAAGGTGAATCGAGATAGTGTTTATAGTAAGTGGGAGAGGAATGTGTGTTAACACATCCCGCGATCTCTTTCATTATTTTCTAGTAAATTCTCATGCTCAGCCTCGATGCACTTTTGCCGGTATCCCCCTACGAAAGGTGTTTGCATGAGATTTTACTCAAACTCCAAAAATGGATAGGATTTCTTTAGTTTTTGCTCAACTTGGTTTTTTCCTACAGATTGCTTGTTGGAGCATAACTCTAGAATCTAAAATGAAAGGTTACACTCACAAGAAATTTTTAAGTAAGTTAATCATGCTTGACTAAACAATGATGGCTAGCTATTATAGGAACAAGAGTTATTATGGTGTAATATTTAGTTAAGATTGTCTCGATTCAGTGAAGGAATAATTAATCATCCTACGAAGGTTTTTCTCCTACCTCATTGAGGTATCATTGCAAAACATATATCACTTAGGATATATTAAAATTTTGCTAAATTGATTGGTTTTCTATATGGAAAATGCAAGTATAAATAATATAAATAAATTGTATGTTTTTCAGCACTTTGATAATGACGAGTGCTACTTTGAAAATATTGTCTACTTCTAAACTTAATGGCAATAATTATGCATCTTGAAAAAATACTATCAACACTGCTAATCATTGATGACCTGCGATTTCTCCTAGTTGAGGAGTGTCCTCAAGTCCTAGCTGCTAAAGCAACTTGAACTGTTCAAGAAGCACATGAGCGCTGCGTCAAGGCAAATGAAAAAGCCTAAGCATACATCTTGGCAAGCTTATCTGAAATATTGGTCAAGAAACATGAATCAATGCTCACTGTTCGTGAGATCACGGACTCCTTGTAGGAGACGTTTGGTCAAGGCTCTTATCAGATCAAGGATGATGCTCTGAAATACTTTTATAATGTTCGTATGGATGAGGAAGCCTCAATGCGAGAACATGTTCTCAATATGATGGTTCATTTCAACGTGGCATAAATGAATGAGGTTGTGATCGATGAAGCCAGTCAGGTTAGCTTTATTTTGGAATCTTTGCCATAGAGTTTTCTGCAATTTAGAAGTAATACTGTTATAAACAAGACATCTTATACCCTTATCATCCTTCTTAACGAGCTACAGTCTTTCGAGTCTTTGATGAAAATCAAAGGACAAAAGGGAGAGGCAAATGTTGCTACTTTCACAAGAAAGTTCCATAGAGGTTTGACCTCTGAAACTAAGTATGTGTCTTCTTCATCTAGCACCAAGAAGTGGAGGAATAAGAAGGGTGGTCAAGGAAATAAAGCTAACTTTGCTACTGCTAAAACGAGCAAGAAAGCCAAGAATACAAAGAGAATATGTTTCTATTGCAATCAGGAGGGACATTGGAAGAGAAACTGTCCCAAGTACTTGGCAGAAAAGAAGAATGTCAAACAAGGTAAATGCGATTTATTAGTACTAGAGACTTGCTCAGTGGAAAATGATGATTCAGCCTGGATAATAGATTCAGGTGCCACTGACCATGTTTGTTCTTCATTTCAGGGAATTAGTTTTTGGCAGAAGTTGGAGACTAGAGAGATAAGAATGCAAGTTGATATTGGGCATGTCATCTCAGCGGTTGTAGTGGAAAGGCTTCAACTCTGTTTACATAAATCTTTTCTTTTACTAGAAAATGTTTATGTTGTTTCTGATTTAAAAAGCAACTTGATTTCTGTAAGTGCTTACTACAACAATCTCACTCTTTAACTTTTAATGTAAATAAAGTGTTTATTTTCAAAATGGTGTTGAGATTTGTTATGCAAAGTTAGAAAATAATCTTTGTGTTAAGATGGTTAACATTTAAATCCCTCCTTAGTACTGAAATGTTCAAAACTGCAATGACTCAAAACAAAAGACTTAAAATTTCTCCAAAAGAAAATGTTCATCTTTGGCACATATGATTAGACCACATAAATCTCAATAGGATCGAGAGATTAGTAAAGAATGGAATTCTAAGTGGGTTAGAAGTTAGAAGAAGATTCTTTACATGTATGTGAGTCATGCGTTGAAAGTAAAATGACCAAAAAACCTTTTACCATAAAAGATCGTAAGGCCAAAGAACCTCTGGAACTTGTACATTCAGATCTATGTGGTCCTATGAATGTTAAACAAGACAAGGATTTAAATATTTTATCACTTTTACTGATAATTATTCAAAATATAGGTATGTTTATTTAATGCAACATAAGTCTGAAGCTCTTGAATAGTTCAAGGAATATAAAGTTGAAGTTGAAAATGCATTAAGTAAAACTACTAAAATATTTTGATCCGATCGAAATGGAGAATATATCAATTTGAAATTCCAAGACTATTTGATGGAATATGGAATTGTATTTCAACTCTCAGCACCTGGTACACTTCAACATAATGGTGTATCAGAAAATAGAAATTGAACCTTGTTGAACATGGTTCAGTCTATGATGAGTTATGCTCACTTAATTCATTTTGGGGTTATGCAATCCAACCAGCAATCTATATTTTAAATTTTGTTCCATCTAAAAGTGTTTCTAAAACACCTTTAAAATTATGGAATGATCATAAAGGTAGTTTACGTCATTTCAAAATTGGGGGTCTCTAGCATACGTGCTTGAGACTAATCCTAAGAAATTGGAATCTCGTTTAAAATTATGTTTATTTGTAGGCTACTCCAAAGGAACTAGAGGTGGTTAGTTCTATGATCCTGAAGATAATAAAGTGTTTGTATCGACAAATGCTACTTTTTTAGAAGAGGACCATAAAAGGGAGCACAATTGTGTAGTAAGATAGTATTAGATGAAATTTTCAATGAAACTATTAAACCGTCAACAAATGTTGTTGAAGAGCCTAGTGCATTAACAAGAGTTGTTCATATCGGTTCATCTACTAGGTCAAATGAAACTCAATCGTTTAGGAAGCCTCGACGAACTGAAATTGTAATTGTCATATCTAATGGCAAAATTGAGTATCCATTGACTTTTAAGAAGGCAGTGGAGGATGTGGAAAAAGTTAAATGGATCAAAGCTATGAATCTTAAATTGGAGTCTATGTACTTCATTTCAATCTGGGATCTTGTAGATACTCTTGATGGGGTAAAAGTTATAGATTGTAAATTGATCTACAAGAGAAAAGGATGAACAGATGGTAAGGTGCAAACTTTTAAAGTTAGATTGGTGGCAAAGGTTATACCCAAGTTGACGGGGTTGGCTATAAGGAGACTTTCTCACCCGTTGCCATATAAAAGTCTATTTGAATACTTTTGTCTATTGCTGCATATTATGACTATGAGATTTGTCAACGACTACTTCTTAAGGAGACCATCTATATGTAACAACCAGAAGGATTCATAACTTCGGGTCAAAAGCAAAAGGTTTTACAAGCTTAATTGTTCCATTTATGGACTAAAACAAATTTCTCGATCTTGAAACATAAAATTTGATACCGTATGAAATCTTATGGCTTTGATCAAATCGTTGATGAACCTTGTGTATACAAGAGAATCATCAACAATCCAGTAGCTTTCTTAGTTCTGTACGTAGATGATATCCTACTCATTGAAAATGATGTAGGTGTACTAATTGATATCAAACAATGGCTGACGGCCCAATTTCAAATGAAAGATTTGGGAGAGGCATAGTTTGTTCTAGGCATTCAGATCTTTAGAGATCGTAAGAATAAAACACTAGCTTTGTCTCAAGCATCGTATAATGACAACATAGTTGTTAAATATTCGATGCAAAACTCCAAGAGTGGCTTACTACCTTTCAGACGTGGAGTTACTTTGTCTAAGAAGCAGTGTCCTATGACACCTCAAAATGTTGAGAAAAAGAGACATATCCCCTATGCATCAGTTGTTGGCAGCTTGATGTATATGATGTTATATACTAGACTTGACATATGTTATGTAGTGGAGATAATTAGTAAATATCAATCTAATCCAAGATTAGCTCACTAGACTACCGTTAAAACTATCCTCAAGTATCTTAGGAGAACAAAAGATTAAATGCTTGTGTTTGGTTCTAAGGATTTGATTCTTACAGGATACACAAACTCTGACTTTCAAACTGATAGATATTCTAGGAAATCTACTTCAGGTTAGTATTCACTCTTAACGGAGGAGCTATAGTTTGGAGAAGTATCAAGCAAGGATGTATTGCTTGTTGAAATTTATATCCTAAAACTTGTAGTTTGTAATCATATTCTATAAAGTCATTATTAAGAAATTATTGATGACTTTGAATACTATAATCTTAAATCCAATAAACTAAATCTCAAGGATATTTTTTAGTAAACTTGAACTTTATGTGGAGACTCCATAAACATGGACCAAGTTCAAGTATATAGCCTAAACAGTCTATAGTATATGAATAAAGGTTGGACGCTTTATTTAGAGAAACTATGAATACGGCTCGCTTTGTAGTTAGTATAAATGAGGTGATCCTGAATCGTTCATGTAGAGACATGAAAGTGAAGACATCTTATTTAAAGTGTTTACATAAGACTGAACCATAAAATAGTCACTTTTACGTTATAACAAAGTTTACTGTTTAAAACTGACTATCTCAATTATTGATGACCTTGGTAACTTAATCTTAATCCTACGCCAACTATGAACTCTTGTTCACATGGGATTATCCTTAGATCTGCATAGGTAAGGGTAGCTCATCAACGTTGGTCCAATAAGCCTCCCATTTCAAGGGTAAGATTGGGTGGATAGCTGGAGACATAGGGTGCAAGACGGAATTTACTACTACTCACTTTAGGGTTAGTAGATAGGTTGTTCTCTTAAGGATTGAATCCAGGCTTGAACAAGTGGTCCCACCCTCTCATTGGCTCAGAAGGAATTCGATTTAAGGGTGGATCTTAAACCAATTGTTCAATAGTGGATTAGTGGGACTTAAGAAGCAAGATGTAGTCTTGGAGGTAAAACAGTATTTTGATCCAGTTGAGGTACGATCAACCTGTGAAGGATTAACTTATTGATTATAGTTATATCAAACTGGACACAAATATATCTATAGTGAGGGAAGTGCAACTATGGGTCTTTAGTGGAATATAATGCCATATTAGTTAACAAAAAGTTGATTAGCTCGATCTAAAGAGTTTAGCCAGTTAATCTTGAATTGTTGGAGTCCATAATCTATAAGTCTATTAGGTTCCCCTACTAGCTCATATGGAATAAATTTAAAATAATATGATAGAATGAGCTGAATTATTCGATTTAGGTGAGGAGAGAAAAACTGACAAGTATATGTGATGTAGCCATCGGTTATCAGATTAGAGATAGAGCTTTATGTTTCAATGGGATTTACATACTAAAGATATGAATACAGATTCATACTCGGAAGCTTGAAAATAATGGAAATAGTCAAAGTTGTAAAAATTCAAAATATTGACTTTTGATTTTGAAAATTCAAACTTTAACAGACAATATATTCAAATATAATTTGAATTTCAAAAAACTGAATCTGAATTCATGCTTGGGAGATCAAAATTAGTTAAGGCGGACAAAATGGTAAAAAGTTAAATTGTTAACTTTAGGTTTAAAAAAGTTAAACTTTAACTTTTGACCAAATGACCATTTTACCCTTTGACTAAAGTTAGTGGGAAAATCTAACATTTTGTTGGATAATCCCACTAACTCTAGTGGGTTAGGTGTTATCTTTTGGTGAAGATAAAAAGTCCACTAGAGAAAGTGGAGTTTGAGTTGTTGGGCTTTAGTGTTGCATGGACATGCAATTTTGCATGATTTTTTCTTATAAATAGGCCCTTTCAACTCATTTGATGGGTTGGACTACTTGGCCTCTCTAAAGACGTTTAATTCCCTTTTATCTTCACTTATTTAAGAAAAATAGAAAGCTCAAAATTTTCTCCATTTCTCACTCTCTCTCTTCTGATCCTTTCTTCTAACGAGTCCCACAACCCGATCTTGAGTCTAAAGGAGAGTAGGTCAACCATAGTGGTCGTTTAAAAAAATGGAGATTCGAATCTAAGTATTCTTAAAACCCTAATTTCAATGTATTTTTTATTTAGGGTTTACTTGTTAATTAATTGCATTTAGGGTAGAATTTCGATCCAGTTTCTATTGTGCTTGTCTAAATTTTATCATTGTTGACTCCACCATGGAGGCAGAGTATGTTGCAGCTTAAAGCTGAAAAAGAGGTTATTTAGCGTAGGAAATTCTTGACTGATTTAAAAATTGTTCCAAACATGTCAAAACCAATTAATCTTTATTATAATCACAGTGGGGTTGTGAATAATTCTAAGGAGCCTAGAAGCTATAAGCGAGGAAAGCATATTGAACGCAAGTATCACTTGATCCGAGAGATAGTGTATCGAGGGACATGATCGTCACACAAATAGCTTTGACACACAACGTTGATGATTCGTTTTCAAAGCCCCTCACGGCTAAGGTGTTTGAGGGTCATCTAGAGAGTCTGAGTCTATGTGACATGCCACATTTAATCTAGGACAAGTGGGAGATTTACTGGGTGCGTATTGTATGCCCTAGTTTCTTGTTTTGTGTACTATTATAGCGTTTTAACTTTTATTTTGTACACCCCACTAGCTTTAGGAAAAGTGGGAGATTATTGGGATTGATGTCTAAATCTCGTGGTCTTGTAGTTTGTAATTGTATATATGGTACAAACATTTTATTTATCTAATAAAATAAAGTGTTTTATTTTATTTGACATTTAGTTTCATTAACCCACAAATCCAACAAACTAACATCCAAGGTTATCTTTTGTAACCTAAACAATATGTGGAGACATACAACTGGATCATGTCTAAGTGATAACGTAAAATTATTTGTAGTTGATGGATAAGACTGGATACCTTATCCTAGTGATACTAGGAATACGACCTGCTTTGTAGCTGTTACAATTGTTCTAAAGTTCTACAAATGATTTAATCTTAATCATTCATGTCAAGACATTAGAGCAAGATATTCTATACAAAGAGTTTGTATAAGATCAGACTATGAAATGAATAGTCTTCTTATTAACACTGTTAGTAGTTGAGACTACATTTCACTAGGATGACCATAGGTGACTTGACCTGAATCCTAAGTTGTGAACTCCTAACTATGAAGGCTATCCTTTGATTTTCATGGGTGAGAGTGGTCTATGTCACTGACTCAATATGCCGACTATTTTGGAGATTCGTCTGATTGAGAAGCTGAGAACACAGTTACACAAGAAGGAATTCACTCATTCTCTATAGATGGAGTAAGTAGAGAAATTGCTCTCTTAAGGACAGATTCCAGAACTTGAACAATGTGGCGTCACACTCTCTCTTGGCTTGAGAGGAGTTCAGTTATAGTGGGCAATAATTATTGTTCATTAGAGGAATCAATGATACTTATGGAGTTAGATGTAACTACAAGGGCAAAAGGATTATTTTTGGTCTAGCTGTACTTACGAGCAATTTGTGAAGGGTCATTGCAGTGTTGATTGGTTATATCTAATGGACACAAAAATATATCTAAAATAAGAAGAGTGCAACTATTAGTCTTCAATGGAATGATTGATAGTTAATTAATAGAGATTAATTTATTTAAAGATTAATTAATCTTATTTCATTGGAGCTTCAATCTGTAGGTCCATAAGATCCCCTTGTTAGCTCAATAAGGATAAATGAGAATAAAATTTATTTTGGTTTAATTTGAATTGTACAAATTGATTAAAGAAAATAAAATGTATATAATACAATTAATATAATATATTTGATACATTATAATATAAAGTTTTTATGAGAGAAATTAATATTTGAATATATGACTCAAATAATAATAATAATATGAATAAGATTCATAAATAAATTCTAAGTTAAAATTAATATGGATTTGATTCATATTAGAACCATAAGTCCTATGAGAGATCTAAACCATTGGTTATATTATATATGATATAATATAAAGTTTATATTATATTTATATTAAAGTAAATATAAATATATTATATTATGTTTATATTTATATTATATTTCTAGTCATCCACTTGGTCTTGTCCTTACAATGATAAGCTTGTTGAGTCGGTAATCTGGTAACTCTCACTCGTACAAATTAAAGGGCAATCTCTCACAAACAGAAATTCATAATACACTCAAGATTAAGACTAAGTTACCTAGCTAGGTCAAATTAGTGAAATAAACAAAACCTAACTAGTTAACAGAGTTACATTTAGTGGTTACTATTTGTGGTCTAGTTTTATGTAAACTTATTGTATGGATACCCTCACTCACATGGCGCCTACATGAATGCATTGGATCATTGCATTTATATCAAATACAAAGTGAGTCATATCCATAGTGTTACTAAAATAAATTACACAGTCTTATCTCTATATTGTAGTCCCTTTAAGTTGTATCTCAAAAATTAGTTTTTGTATGCCTCTGAATACAGCTCAAGACTCATCAAACAACTTAGGATGTCAATTTATTAGACTTTGGGTTGTTAAGACAAAACTAATAATCAATAACACTTCATTGAAATTACAGAAACAACAATTTATTAATGACGGTCAAAGGGATTACATTTACTATTTACATGTTTTATAACATAAAACCCAACATAGTCACCTTCTGATTAAAGCGAGCAACCTTTCGATGCCTAAATGCCACAATTATTCGTCTTTCAAGATACAAATAATGAGAATGCGATGAACAATACATATATAGGTTTTTTTTTACTTGTAAGTGTTACATTTCCTCTTTTCTTTAAGACAAGCTACTTCTCGGTGCTTGAACATCACACTTGTTCACCTGTCGAGATACAAGTGATGAAGAAGTAAAACAACATAATGAATTTTTTTTCCCAATGCCCTTTCTACGAGCGTTTAGTGAGATCTTTACCACTTACTCTCTCGAGTAGTTGGCTACCATTATTTGATTTCTTCTTCCAAATAGAATCAGGTGTTTAGATTAAGCTCAAACTAAACGCTATAACACTTATGAATAATGGAACCTTTCAAAGATGCAAAGTAAAAACTCAATTCATTTATAACACGTGGACAAAAGTATGGAAAGTAAAGAGACGGGAGAGTGATAATGATAAAAGATATGCATTGTATTGAATAATAATGTAGGCCTCTCAACTATGGACTCCATAACATTCAAACAATACATGAAGAAAAGTATAAAAACTATAAAGTAGGAAATAGCGTCGAGCCGTAGAATGCATAGGCTATTTTACTAGTTAGGGGAATGACTTGTGAGCTTCTCTTTCTAATCTCTCTATAAGCTCTCACCTAGAACTTGATCAGAGAAGAAGTGAGGAAAATAAACTTCTACAAAGTGGGCACTTGTTCTCTCTACTATATATGAAAATGTGCCTCTCTTTTTGTATATTTGTATATATTTATTCTAGCGCAGCTGAGGGGTATTTATAGGCATGGTTAGGTGGGAAATGTCTATACCTTGTTGTGCAATTTTCTGTTATTCTCTGAACATGTCTGCTATGATGTCCATCTCATTGGGTTACATTAACTCCAACGTCACTTTTGTCTTCTAATGAATCAACACACATTATGAGATTGTTGTCAAAATGCCTCACAATTTGGATCGCCTGACATCTTCTCATCAACTAATTTATCGACACATTCCTCTGCTATTTGCTTCATTTCTTCTTCTTTTCATCATCATGTGTCTAAAAACACTTAAACTTATAGTTAATCAGACATAATCATGCATAATGGCTTATGTAAGTTGCTTTCACTTAAGCTTATAATTTCACAACAAAAGCTACACGTTTTGGTCTTTTACTTTGCGTTTTAACTCTATTGTTTTACATAAAAGGTTGTAATAACTTATATTTCTACAAGTTATCGCCTAGGTAGTTATTGATATTGGAAGTAAGATATAAAGTTAGTCCTTGGCTTTTAAAGAATGGGTATTATGTTTGGCGTCTAAGTTTTAAAAATGAAAAATTTTAGTCTCCATATCTATCAGAATAGATTTATTTTTTCTTCGAGTTTGAAAGTGTACTTTTTTAGGCAATGAGCTTTTAAAAATAGGTTTAGAAAGTGTCTCAAGTAACTTTATATTTTTATTATAAATAGTTATATGACATTTTAAATTAGAAAAAGAATTTCTAAAAATCATATCTTCTTTAGAACTACTTTTCTAATTTTAAATATCATTTAATTGTTTTAAAAAATAAAAAAGAAATATATTTCTAGGGCCTTTTAAACCTATTTTTTTACAAGTGTCGTTTTAAAAAAATAGCAGAATATTGAAACTATTTACAAAGTATAGCAAAATTCATTAAATTTTTTATAGCTCATATTGAAAGTTTTATTATATTTTGTAAATAGTTTCATTTTTGTACTATTCACAATAATTTTCCTTTTAAAATTTTGAAAACTTAAAAGATATATTTTATAAATTTAGAGACCAAATGAGTATTTTTTTACATCTAAAAACTAAAAAGAAACATTTTTAAAACTTAAGTACCAAAGAATAGAAAACTTGAAGACTAAAGAAAAGTAATTTTTCTTAAAAGATATTGAATAGAAAGTAATAAAAATGTCTTTTTTTTTTTTTTTGTTTTTTGAAGACCATTTAAAAATAAGAGTTGAGATGATGGTGTATTATCAAGTATTATGAAAAGGTGAATAGGGGGTGGGGTTTAAATTAGTGTAAGGACAAATGGGGTCCAAAAAGATTTAGAAAAATAGTTTAGTTTAGTTGAGGTAGAAGCACCGTGGTCCTTTGAGGTTACCCAGCACCGTCCAAATACAACGTCTAACATCGCATCAACAACAATTCAAGATGGGACCCCATCATTTTGCTCACTTAACATATTCACGTTTCATCCATTAATTTCTCCATTTTTGTTTTTTATTTTTTAGTCGGTTTCTTCTTTTAGGAATGTGGTAAATAAAAACAAAAATCCAAACAAATTGACAAGCATATCACGAATTCAAGTCATGGTAAACCACTTTGAGATTACAAGTAGAAAGAACTAAAATCTCTTGATCATCTAACACAGTGCGACAAACCAATTATCATGAATTGGCCTAGTAGTAAAAAAGGATATATGGTCTCATTAACTAACTAAGAGCTCATCAATTGAGTTAATGGTGACCACTTACTTACAAATTAAATTTTTCCTAATTACCTTGACACCAGGCGAGTTGTCCAATGAGACTAGTTGAAGGGTGCATAAGTTGATTCAAACACTCGTAGATAAAACACAATGATACAAACCATTTTGACTGCGAAAAACATGAGAAAAGAAAGACAACACCTAGCCTTTGGTCTCTATACAGAGTGCACATTAATTTTCTACTAACACTCGCTGACGAAGAACAAGGATATATAGAGGATCGAGGACACAATATCAAGGAATGAGAATCAAGAATATATATCATCGAGTGGGATCAAGCGTGTACCTTGAGCAGGAAGAGTGTGATCTTGGTCGAGATGTTTACGCGAGGAGGGAGTTCAAAGCACATAAAGCAAGGATATTTAGGTAAAATCACAATGACCTAACGTTAGCAAAAGGTGATTTCTCATTTAATCTTGAATGGGTTCATAATAGTGGATCATCTATACAAAAACCTCATATTCATAATCTGCTGGCAATTAGACCCCACAAGACATTTGAAGCACAGTTGGTATATAAAATCTCAAAATCCAAAGCAAATCGTCGTAGCTTCAAGAAACACATCACCTCTTGGCATTTGAGGACAAACTTAAGGCCTGTCGAGAGAGCACAACCTAAATGATCACGAAGCATCCAATCCAAATCCAAGTGAATTGGTGATAGAGTTCTATGATGCATCCTTAGGTTTCTTATTCTATTTTTTTTTTCTCAAACCTATTAAAATCATATGCTTTTATCACCTACAAAAATAGAAATATGGTATGTTTACTTCGTGGTAAAAATGAGTTCATGACGAGGGATAGTAAAATCTAATACACACAATGAATGGCCTTCTTTACTTGGTAAGTACTTATTTCACAGAAAATGTAAACCCCTTGAAAAATATAGAAATATTTTAGAATAGCCTTAAAATCTCACTAAAACTAGACATCTGTGATCTATAAGAAATAGAATTCCTACAAAGATTATTAACCGACGGTGCCTAAAATAATACACAATTACCACAATATTACCTTCTAACAAACTTATTTTATATCTAATTAAGCTGACAAAATAGCTATATATATATATACACACAGCAAAAATTAGGGCATATTTTTTAGGAAACAAATTTATTTTTGTATTGGCAAATGACATAAGTATATATATTTTTTTTTCAGAAGACAAATGAGAATAAATAAAAGAAATGAATAGTGAGAAAATAGAACAAAATGGAATTAAAGGCACAGCTTGGAAACAAATATGGTGAACTTAATTAAACAAAGAGAGCGACCCTTTGCTTTGTATTTAATATATGATTGATTTTGTCTAAGAAACTAATAAAAAGATTTCCATTTTGGATGTTTGACCACACACAAAACCCCACTTCAGTAACTAATTTTATTTTCTTTAAAAAAGAAATTAACCATATTTCTTTTTTCTTTTATATGATTTACCAATTTTTAAAATACTTTAATTCCTAGTAAAAATATACTTTTTTAAAATTACTTTTCTGTTTCGTTCTCAAATTTTGACTTCTTTTCTTTTTAGTATTCAATGTGACCTATTTTCAATATTTGTCTAATAAGTTCTTTAATCTTCAATTTATGTTCTAATATATTTTATGGACCTTTTAAATAATTTAAATCACATATCTACTAAATACTTGGACTTCGAACTTTTAATTTCGTGTTTATATAATTCTTTTAATACAAATATTAGACGTAAAGATTGAATTTTGTGACGTAAAGTTATGAATGTAATTTTATATATATATATAGGCCATATAATTATAGGTAACATAATTTATTTAAATTTTAAGGAAGAAAACAAAAAACCAAAAGTTGTCTAGCACTTTCAAATGGGTGGTTTTGATTGGATAAATTGTAGTATCGTCATGTTTTATTTCATCATGAAAATAAAATTTCAACCCATCTTAATCAATTATTTATTTGATGGACATTGCAATCCCAAAACCAAAAATGTTCACTACTCAACTAATCATATCAACATTATTTCATATATATTGACATTTTTATTTTTTTTCCAAAACACTCAATTATTTGAACCTTATTTATTCCAAATGGAATAGTTAAGTTGTAGATAGTGTAAAACAATTACACAAAGTAAATTTTTACAATATTTTATTGTATCTAAAAATATCATGAACTAAACTTTATCATATATATATATTATTAGGTAAAATTTTATTATACTAGAAAATATTTTAGTTTATTTTACTATATTTAAAAATAATAAATAATTAAAATTATTTTTTAAATTAAATTAATTTAAAAATAATATTCCAAATACAATCCCTTTTTTAAAAAAAAACATCATATCATTTCAAATATAGGATTGTGTTGGAAAATATAATTTGAATCATATGTATAATTGGGTAATTTCCGGAATTTAGGAGAGTTTATGTAAAGGATACGAAGGCTATCAATCAATCGTATATAAAAATAAAATTATTTAGATGTCAAACTCTAATCTACTCTAAAGAATTGACCTCCGAAAACTGGAAACAATAAACCCCATCAATCACACTATAACTACCCCTGCCCTATAAAACACCCAATCGTAATTTAGTTCCTATTTATGCTCAAATATTTTCCCAATTTGTTTCTTCAAAATATGTTGATAATAAATCAAGCCAAGCAAACTGGATAACCAATTTTATATAAATATTTTTAAATAATTAATGATAATAGCAACATGTAATAAAATAAAGGATCACTTGTAAATATAGCCTCATATTTAAAATGTTTAAGTATTTATTAATATACAATCGTATACAAAATTTTGTAAATATAGTAAAATTTAGGTATACCTCATGAGTAGACTTATGATAAACACATTTAGGGGTATATTAAATTTTTTATATTTGTAATTCTTTCAAAATTGGTGGTATATTGTTACATTTTTGTTCTAAAAGTGATATTGATTGTAATTACCTCTATGTTTTTCTTTTTAATATATGTTTCGCTTTTTTATTTATTTTAGTGGTTAAATTATAAATTGATTGTAATTACCTTTATGTTTTTCTTTTTAATATATGTTTCGCTTTTTATTTATTTTAGTGGTTAAATTATAAATTTAATTCCATGAACTGCAATCTATTTGATCTTTTATTCTGTAAAAATGTCAAAAATACTGTTTTTTTGCAAAATTTGGAATTTTAAAAGTTAATTGGTCTATTGTAAACTAAAAAAGTGACAAATAAACTTTATTATTATTTTTTTATTTTTCCAACTGTATGGTAAGAATTTCAAACATTTAATTTTGCGTTAAATAGATTTTTTAATCTCAAACAATTCAGAAAGTAAATTTAAATTTATAATGTTGAAAGTCTTAGGTAAAATAAATCCACTCAAAATTTTAGAACTAAACTTATAATTTAACCAATTTTATTACCTATTGCAAATTTAATATTCACACGTTATTCTATAAATATATATTTTTAATAGACAGCCTTAATTTACGTGTTTTTTTTCCGAAGAAATAGAAAAGAAGAAGAAATAGGAAGAAGAAGAATATATTTTTCAAAATAACATTCAATGTACTGGAATTATAAAAATGCTGTTAAGAGTATATAAATATACAATCTTTCTGGGTGGTAAATAAAGTTAATTCAATAGTATATTTGTTTATTTACAAAATAATATATTAAATTTATCATTATCAATTAATTTAAATTTTAAGTGAATTGGTGCTTTAATTTATTCCTAATTAACTTAGTGAATTGATTCTTTAATTTACTCCTCTATCAATATTCTCCTCTATTAATGTTGATTGGCAATTTTTGGTACAATATCTAACACTTCCCTTAATTCCATCCCAAAAGCTTAATTGATTGAGGAAGACCAATTTGATGTAATATATCTAAGTACTATTACTAACAGTGGTGAGTTTTTTCTATATATAATTGTTATTGTTTTTTTATTTCTTGAGAAAACAGATGTGAAGCTTTGACCAAGTACATTTCTCTTTCTTATAAATACATTTTTCGTTTTCCTTATCGTTTTCTTTTTTATTTTAAACATTTACTTATAGAAAATATAGTGATTTTCTTTTAATAGGTTTGAGAAAAAGAGAAATCATCTATAAATTGAAAATAAAAATAAAATATAAACCCAAAAAGAAGGAATTTGATAGAAGTTTTAAAAAAAAAATTAGGCCTCTTTTAAGATCTCCACCTATATGTTTTACATTACGCGGCTTCTCATATATTATATAGACACTGACGATGATGAACATAATTAATTTCCATTAATATAATAATTATAATATAATTAACAATGATTACTCATTACAAAAATTAC
>JBBPDI010000009.1:11585121-11605418 GCA_037974545.1 Cucumis variabilis | reverse complement strand
CAGTAGTGGGTCTCTTACTGAATATGTTTATACTCACCCTTTTATGTTTAACTTTTTCAGGCAAAAGTAACAAGGAAAGCAGACCGACGAGGGACGAGCAGGAGGCGTGATTGCCATAGAGGATTTCTTAAACTGCTTCCGCTTAATGTTTTGATTTCTTGTTTCTTTTAGCACTTGAGACTGTTTAGAAAATGTTGTGGTTAAACTGAGTTCATGAACCGATGTCTTGTAAGCTTTACTTTGGAATTTTTTGTTATTTAAAACAGGGCCCGAACTTAAATTTGTTTTCTTTGAGAGTACGGTTCCAAATGAATTTAGTATTTTATGTAAATCAAGGTCTTTTGTTGAAATTAATGACTTAGACTTGGTTAGAAAAGTTGGGTCATTACACACAGTTAATCTTAGTGGGGATTGCCTTGACTCACTTAGAAACATAATCAAGCTCTTAGAGTATATATAAGTATCCACAAGAATAAGGAAATGACCCCATAAAATCCATAGCCAATATATCAAATATTTCACATGGAAAAATGTTTTGTAAGGGCATTTTGTTTCTCCTAGATAGTGATCCAGTTGTTTAATAATTCATACAAACTTTTCAAAATCCATAGGCATAAGCAAACAACGTTTTCCAATAAAACCTATTATCTAATATTTTTCTACTAGTTCGTTTAGGACTAAAGTGATCTCTACATGCTTGATCGTGATAGAAAGATAAGATAGACTCAAATTTATGCTCAGAAATACACCTTCTAATTAGTTTATCAGAACAACATTTCCACAAGTGAGAAGGTTCCCAAAAATAGCACTTAGATCACTATGTAATTTTGATTTTTTAGGCTTTTAGCAAAAGAAAGAACGAAAGAAAGATTACCAGTGACTAAGCAGATCACTATGTCGGTGTACCACGGGGTTTACAACGTGATTTGAAAGAGATGCTCGTCTTGAAAGTCATCTTTTAGAGGAGTTTCCTCTTATTCTTACACAATCTGACTAAGGTGATCGGGTATGAAATTGTTGGCTCCCTTTGTGAACCCTCGAATTTCTATGGCCTTTAGGACTTGTTAAGTTTTGGTAAAGGAAAGAGAAACCTTAAAAGATTTGGTTCCAAAGTCAAGTGCTGTTTGGAGTTTAAGTTTAAAAGAGATTAAAAATTTTCATGTAAGTATGTTTTGGTAAGTGGGAAGAAGGAAAACCAAGGAAGGATGGAAAAGTTGAGGAAAAGTTGGTGGTTAGCCAAAGTAAGTGTTTTAGAAAAAGGAATCTTGGGGTAGAGGCTTTAGGACTTGGTCTTGCTTTGCCGAGATAAGAGGTAGAGTAAAGGTAGAAGTGAAATCTCTATGCTTTTCGAATTATGGCAGCTCGAGATGAAGGATAAACAATTTAGAAGTGAAGGATCTCGAACAATCTCAGAACCGTGTTCGACTGAGATTGGAAGCTCAAAGCGTGAGGTAAGGAAAACTTATGCCATCTTGAGGCTTTATTCGCTCAAGACTAGAAGCAAAGGAGGACATTTAGGGTTCTCGGGCAAGATCTTGATTTTTGTTCGATCGAGAAAGGAGCAAGTCTCAATGGATCTTAGGGCAATCTCGAACG
The DNA here is from genome assembly GCA_037974545.1 of Cucumis variabilis. Classification (NCBI taxonomy): domain Eukaryota; kingdom Viridiplantae; phylum Streptophyta; class Magnoliopsida; order Cucurbitales; family Cucurbitaceae; genus Cucumis; species Cucumis variabilis. Next base: position 11,603,822 of record JBBPDI010000009.1, on the reverse strand, counting down.
AGTTCACTTATTGGATGTGTGACAAACATTTTTATGGAAATTTTTATGTACAAGTTTAGCATTTTAGGACGTAAGGGGTGTTGTTAAAGGCAATAAACCCTAATTTCTCTCATTTTTCACAGTTTTTAGCTCAAGAGAGAAGAGTAGAGAGGAGTGTGGCAAGAGTTGAGTGTTCTTGGAAGTTTGGAAGCCACAACAGAGAGAAGTTCGACCAAGCATCAGTTGGATGTTCGAGCAAGAGGCATCCGAGAAGTTGTTGTCTTTGGCGAGTTAGAGCTAAAGAGGAAGGGTTAAGAGCCTAAGGTTTAGCTCCATGTTAAAGCTCATTTTCCTTGTTTAAGACGATTTAGAACAAGTTTACAAGTTCTGGTTTGTTGATCTAGACTCTAAATCTGATGAGGATTCGTTGGAGCTAGGGCAAGGGTAAACCTCGAACCTTGGAAGAATGCTTAAGTCCTTTGAAATGGTTGGAAGTTAAAGAGTTAAAGGAAGTTAAGGATAAAAAGTGTCATAAAAAGTGTGTCATGGTTATTGGAAAAGAGGAAAGTTTTGGCTACGTGTGAGACTTAAGAGCAAGATGTTTAGAGGTTATGTTGGTGTTGTGTTGGCAGGAAAAAATGTGGAAACAACCTCAAAATAAGTATCATTAGGCGTTTAGAGCATGTCAAGGTGTTTAGAGGTTAGTTGGAAGTGCTTTGGGTGGTCAAAAGAAGGAAGAAAACTTCTAATGAGGTTAGTAGGTGTTTAGGCTTAGCAAAGTGACTAAGGCATGAAGGAAAGACATTAGGCGAGAAGAGAACTTCTAAAGGAATGTCTTTGGATGTGTAAGCCTGTCACTTAAAGGTTATTTTGAGTCTTGAGAGGTTAGGCGATAAGACATGGTGGCTTGGTGTAAGGCGAGAAGATTGTCACGCGAGAAGCTTTGAAGGTTAGCATTGCATTGATACTAGGCATTTGAGCTTGTCAAGGGACATTGGGCATTTTGGTTAGGCGAGATGTTGAAGAGGTGGAATCGGTGAAGTGCTTTATAGGTGTCCTTGCATGCTTAATTTAGATTTTGGCTCGTAGGATGTGTCAATAAAGACTCATGTAGGGTTCAATATAAATTGGTCATTTCAGATGAACATTTTCCTATTTCACTTATGCGTTTTGGTTGAAATGACTCTCAAAAGATCACAAATTGAGTCTTGTTTTTAGACTAGGACTTCTAGAATATTTTGATTAAGGAAGGGTCAAGTTTGAGTTAAAGAAAGGAAGAATGGTTAGATTTTGGGTGGATCTGAGCAAAGTAGACTTCCAGAGGGCTATAGAGCTCATTCTTTGGAATTATGAACATAAATTGTTAGGTAAGAAAGTTAAAACGTTTTCAAGCATTTTTGTAGAAGGAAGTTCCTTAAAAGAGTTCCGAATTTTTAGTTATGAATTTTCAAAGTTGGGTTATGTTTTTGGATAAAAAAAATGAGTTTTTAGGCATGTTGGTGGTTGGCCGAGTGACAAGGTAAGCTAGACGAGATGAGCAGGTGGTTTAATGTTCAAAGAGGTTAGTGTGCATGAAGGTTGGCATTGAACATATGGCCTACATGCAAGGCGCGTGTGGCCAAGGAAACACACAAGGAGGTTTGTACGAGACACCAGGCATGCGACCAGGGTGAAGCGCGCTGCAAACCTCATGTGAGGTTAGAGCGGGCAACACACCCATGTGCACCAGACAGTGTCATGATGCGTTTTGGGCAGTTTTTGTGTTTTTTTTTTTTTTTTTGAGTTTTTAAGTACACCTTTGATATTTTCATGGTCAAGGAAAGTTAAATGGATTATTTTACCATATTTTCAGGTCAAGAAGAGATCATGCAAATTTATAGGCCAAGGATTTGAGCTTGTATCTGTGAATGAAAAATGATTTATTAAAATTATTTCAAGCTATAATTTTATGAATAAATTTGAATTACATGTTTAAATGAATTATGAATAGTTTTCAAGCATGCTAATGTTTAAAGGTATTTATTGTTAACCAAGAAGATGTTTAAGGTTTACTGAGAAATGAGTTTAAAGGTTATGTAAGATGATTCTGAAAGGAATTTAAAGTTCAAGGCTTATAATTTAATAAATATTTTATCAGAACCAAGTTCTCTAAAAAAATTACTCGTTACAGGGTTCCAGGATTAAAATTACCTGTAACGAGGTAAGATATTGAGGCACAAAGGAATTTTAAGGTAAAGACACTTATCTCCAAGATTGGAGTTAGGGACGCCTATCTCCTAGGAACAGGGATTGGGGATGCCCATCTCTGGAGTTTGGAGTTGGTATCATGTAATCTTTATCACCTCATAGGAGTAGATACTTGGGTTTCAAGCAGGAAAAAGCAAGATTTATGTTACTGTTTCTAAATGCTTTTAGGTTTTAAGCTTTCATGTTATGATTTAACATTTATTGTTTCAAGGATTTATGAATTACTATATTTAAAGGTTTATGAAAAGTTTTTAGACAACTATCACTCATTGGACTCATTTAGATCACTCTCTTCAAAATGTTTTCCCACTTTCCAGGTACATATCGTGTCCTTAAAGCCTGAATCGCTGCTACCTGTCTGTTGAAGGATTTCATTTTGTTATCGTATGTGTCCTGTTATTTTGTACTTCTAATCAATTGGTCTTTTGTATTGTGAGACTGAGATTTTTGGGAAGGCTGTTAATAGGTTTGTTCTATATAATTAAGGTTCTGTTCTATCTGTAAAACTTATATAAAGTTTTTTTTAATGAAAATGGTTTTACTCTGTTGCTCTTAAAAATTGATATGTTAAGTTTTTGCTATCGTTTATAGTTTAAAAGTTTAGGTTAAGGATCAACTGGTGTTGTTCTTTAACTGGATGATATCAATTGACATCACACCACATCTCAGGCCAAGCAAGCAGGTAGAAGAAAGTCTAAGCAAGCCAAGGTTTGTCAAGATTTCAAAAGAGTTAAAGGGTGAGTTAAAAAGGGGCTTCCTTAAAAAGAAAGAAGGATAAACAAAGAAGTACATAGATTTTATCATGGTTGAAACCAAGTTTTAACTTGAGTTTTCTTGTTATGATCAGGGTAAGAAGTTGGAACTAAGCCAAGAACCTAGCCAAAAGAGTGAGTGATAAAATGCATTTATTAAATGTTTTAAAAGCATGTTCTTAAAGTTTATGTTTGAAGTAAATGTTTAAAGTGATGTTTGAGCTTTGTTTAAAGGAATGTTTGAGCTGAATGTTGAGTTATCTGATTTATCAATAATTTCTAAAGTATGAGATTTTATTAATGTATTTATTCAGGAATGTTTACTGTTAAATATTTTAAGCTAAAGAGAAAAAGAGTTTATCAAGACATGTTTATGATTTTGTTTAAGGGTATATTTTATGCAAAAAGAATTCTTAAAACTGCATGTTGAAAATATTTGCTTTATACAAAAGGATCTTTAAAAGGAAAAGGTTTGCTTTAAAAGGAAAAGGTTTGCTTTATGCAAAGGATCTTTGAAGGAAAATTCTTATGCAAAAATGATTCTTAAATGGTTTGAAGCTTATGATTTATAAATGTTTTCTCAAAACCAAGTTATCTCAAATTAGCCCTTAACAGGGTAGGATAAGGGGCGCCAAGGAAATTTGAGGTAAAGACACTTATCAATAGGATCGAGTTAGGGACGCCTACTTCGCAGGCATAGGGGTTAGGGATGCCCATCTCTAAATTTCGAGCTAGTATTAAGTGAATCTACCACCTTGCAAGAGTAGATACTTGGAATTCAAGCAGGAAAAACAAGAATTTATGTTATTGGTTTCAAAATGTTTATGAGGTTAAAGTATTTAAGTTATTGTTCATGGTTTACTGTTTCTTTATGAAGTATCAAGGATTTTTTTTTATTGTTTCTTAAATGTTTATCAAGTTTAAAGTATTGAGGTTTATTGTTTATGTTTATGAAGTACAAAGAATTTAGCTACTGTTATAAATGTTTTTTTAAAAAAAGTATTCTTATGATTGTTGATGTTTATGAGTTATTGTTTTAAAAGGATTTATGAATTAGGTTACTATCTTTAAAAAGGTTTAAGAAATATTTGCAAAAATCCATCACTCACGGGACTCGTTTAGCTCACACTCTTTAAAATGTTCCCCACTTTCCAGGTACATGTTGTGTTGCTCAGGATGTTAGGCTTACTGCTGCCAGGCTAATTTGATTCAAGTTGTTCAAGGGTTAAAGTGAAATTCTGTTTCTTTAGGTCTTAGTTGTCAGTAAGTTTCGTGTCTAAGTTTTATGTCTTTAGCTTTCGATTTCTTTTTCAGCTGAAGGTTAGAAGTTGAAGGGTTAACTGGTGTCGTTCATAAGGGGAGTGTACGGTTAGCTTCATGTTGTCCCCTCGGGCCTAGAGAGTAGGTGATCGGGACGAGGTGTGACACCTTTTTTATCTTTGATTGTAAGGTTGAACTCTAGCAAGAGGAGGTGTCACACCCCCTTCCAAATCACCTACTCTAGACCCCTAAAGGCGGTGTGAAGTCAACTGACATTTTCCCCTTCGAATGACATCAGCTCACCATTAACATACAACCTTAAACATGATAACTTAGCGAAAGCTTTAAATACATTTCAATCTTTTAAAAATTATAGAACAGTCCTAGATGTTTACCCTAAATTTCAACTCATAGAGCCCAACTAAATCTTAACAATTTACTTAAATGACATAAACTGATTGGTTTGGCTACAATAAGCTCAGCACTTCGAGTTACACAATTTGTACCTGAAAAGAGAAAATATTTTTGAAAGGATAAGTCAAAAGACTTAGTGAGTGAGGGTTTTATAAAACATGCTTTCATAAACAGTTTGCATAAAACCTTGGCTTTAGGAAAAATTTAGCAACATAATATCATTTATTTTGCTTGCTCGAGACGATCAAGATTAAATTAGGGGTATTTTGTTAGGACTATATTTGGCATGATTTTTTGCATCCAACTCTCCTCTCATCACTCAACATATTCATTAAATTCACCTTTTTTTTGTAGAAAATAATAAACTAGACATCATAATGAACCCAACGCAAGGAGAATTGCTTAAAACGAAGTTAAAAGGAGCAAGAATGCTGAAACAAGCTTCAAGGAAAATTTCATAATTTTCTAGAAGCCAAGCATTGCCTTAGCGCTGTGGAGCACCGTGCAATGATGCTTGATGGTAGAGGCATTGATATGCTTGAGTGTCGTTGGGATCAAGTCAAGTGCCATAGAGCTGAGGCAAAATTCAGTTAAGCATTGCGACACATCGAGCATTTTAATGCAAATTAAGGCACACATCTCCAGGCGCCTCAGCCCCAATAACTACCATTAAGCCATATTTAGCCCCAATTTCACTTCATTAATTGAATATCTCAATAATATTTTAGTTTTTAAGCAAGAATTTTCTCAAAATTAATGTAAACCCTCTCAATTGCTCAATAAAATTTTCTCAGTTTTCTTCAAGAATGACTACCTTCCTTCATCAAATCTCTTTTGCTTGTTTAATCTCCATGATGAAGGTACATATTAGGAATTTGGGTGTATTTACTTCAATTCTATAAGAATTTTTTTATACGACTTTGAATTCATAATTAATCTCGGGCCTTTTTCCTTTCTTGCTTTCTAAGAAAAAGTTCTTTAAAAGTACGGTTGATCACCTATGATTTTAAAACTTGACCCCATTTCTTAGAAGTGCGAAACTTGTCACACTCCATTCCAAAATCCCTCGTCACTAGGCCTGAGATGGGACGTGAAACAAACTGACATCGTTCTTGTAAACCTTCAACCTTAGGATACCAAAGTCTTTTAAAAAGTTCTTGTAGTAGCCTAATTGGTGAAAGGAAGTTAAGAAGGAATTTTATTATGAGCGTTAGTTGTTAAGTGAAATTATTGAGGTATCATGGTTTAAGCGACATAGTTGGTATGTTTATAGCCTAATGTAAGAAATGTAAAAGACAAGTTGGTTAGGTGTTTGTGTTATGGCCAAAGAGAGGTTAGTAAAGTTGAAAAGAGATTAAGTATCAAACAAACATTTTGAGCCAAGGCTAGATGGCTAAGATAGTCAAGATAACCTCTAAGGACATGAAGTAAACGACCAGAGAGGTTATCAATTGAACTTTCTTTTTATTTCACAAAGGTCAATTTTCATAAAAAAAAAAAAGGAAACCAGAGAGGCTTGAGATTACTTTAACATGTTGTGCCATTATTTAGTTCAATTGGTACAAGCGAAATTGTCATCTACATGGGGATCAACCTAGGGAGGCTTCTGTTATCTTTCAGTTCATCCATGCCTATGTTCGTGCTTGTGTTGCTTCTTGGTTAGAGGACGACCTTCAAAACATTATTTACCTTCAAAACATTATTTAGCTTATGTTGTTTTGCCTCGTCTTTTGGTATGTAGGGTTTTTCTTTGCATTCCCCTTTTTTGTGGGGTTGTTTGCTTGTTCCTAGGTTGTATGCTTGGTTGTTGTTTCTTTCTTTTTGGACTCTTTTTTTCTTATGCTTTTTCGTTGTTTGCCCTTTCTGACTGGACAAGTTCATTCTTGATTGCTTTGATTTTAGGTTGTTGTTGGGGTTTGTTTGCTGTCTATGGCTTTGATTTGCTCTTGTACCTTGGCCCCGGGCACGTGGGTACCCACTTTTGTTGTATATATAAATTACCTTTTCAAAAAGAAAAAATACCACATCCAATGTACAAATATTATTTTTAATTACAACTTTTTAAAAGAGCTAATTCTAATTATTTATTAAAACTTTTGACAAAACAGTATAGAATGTATAGTTAAAATAACTAAGGGTGTATTTGGATTAAATTTTAAAGTGTGTAGATTTGAAAAAAAAAATCATTTTAAAAAAAATTGAAGTGTTTGATAACTTTTGAAAATGCATTTTTAAAAAATGAGATTGAAAAATAATGCATTTTAAAGAAAACACTCAAAACCAAAATTTGAGAAAATATATATGGGTGACCTAACCAAAATATATAAAGAAAACACTTGTAAAAAGATCTAACCAACCGGGTAAGTGTTTAAATTTTAAACTCATTTTAAAGGAAGTGTTTAAAAGAAAAGGGAAATTGCCAAAAATAGCAAATTTGACAAAATATTTACAACATATAGCAAAATCTTCAGATTATATCAATAATAGACATTGATAGACACTAATATTAGTAACATTGATAAACAGTGATAAAAGTCTATCAGTTTCTATCGTTCATGGAAATCCACAATTTTATTATAACTTGTAAATATTTTAACTTATTTTTCTATTTTTAAAAATGTCCCGAAAAATGAATTATTAAAAAACATTTTTTTCCATAGATTATCCAAAACACCCTCTAAACTTCATGTTTATATCTATTTATTGATAACAATACTTTTTTATGTCTAACGTAGACATCCTAGTTACATAAAGATGAAGATGTATGTGGAATATATGTGTGTTTGTGGATGGTAGATTTATTACAGAAATTATAAAATTTTGTTTTTCTTGTGTATTTGTAGGTCAAGTACGTGAGTATACTTAAAAAGTTAAATAATTAACTTTTAAAAAGGGACACTTGCAAAAATAACAAAAATATTTATAATAATAGAACCCATGTCACTATATTTTCTAAATTCCAAAAGTAACAAATTTAAAAGTCGATAATCCTATGATAATCCTCCAATAATCATCTGATAGCCATCTGATATCACTAATTACTTGTCATATTTGTCATATTCGCAATGCAAAAAAAAGATGTCATTGACTGTTTTTTCCTAAATGTTTTTGTCATACTATGCAATTTCTCTTTTAAAAATTGAGTAGTCATCACCTTTGGAGTAACCAACTGTAAACAGATGAATTTTATTACAAATTGTTACTTTGACTGTGTCCAATGCATAGACTAAATGAGAAACATCTCAAAATCAATTTTAACCACAGTTATAGAAACAATAACAAGCATAGATAGTTTGGCCAGGATCGGTTGGTATGCATTGATGTGAGGCATCATGGTGCTTCTCCCAACATTTCTGCCCACAATCAGCAAGTGTGCATCCAGTATTATACAATTTGTCTTGACATCGAGCAGCTAAGGCTCCTTGAGGTACCGAAATCATTGCAACTGCACCACAATGTATGTGAAATATACTTAAGCCACTATAAATACGGTATTTTTCATTTAAAAAATGTACATCATATGGATGTTGGCAATAATTATACATAATTCAAAGGTAGAAGAGAACCTGCAATGATAAGAACAATGGTGAGGATCCAAGAAGAATAAAGCTTTGACATGTTTTATGGGGCAAATGCAAATGTAACTTTGTTGAGTTAATTGTTAACAACTCGAAATTAAGGAGGTTTAAATACTACACAAATGCATTGCATTCACAAATGTATGAGAATTAAGTTTTTTTCCTTACATGGATGTATACCTCGATCAGATTTGGTTGTGAAGGATAATGATAAAGATTCGTGTAATGTCATTCAGTATTCATGGACTAAAAAAGAATAAAACAAATTCATTTACACTGTTATCTGATCTACCAAATAAATAATGAAAATGGTGGCTTGTGATGGTTAAATTAATTCATGTTACCAAATATATTCTATTTATGTTAAAAAAATCTTCTAATTTGCATTTTGAATTGGTTTTGGCTGTTCTTGATACTAACCTAGTTCTTCTTCTAGTAAGCAAATGAAACCTAGAAAGATTGTTAATTGTTCTCTTGTAACATATTTTACCTTCTTTTCCTTAGACGTTGTCATCCAAACTGCAAAATTCGAATAAAAAATTCAGTGAAATTGAGTTCAGTTCAATTTAAACAAATTTTGAAACATATACACACTTTGTTGAGTGGATTGATTCATCGTTATTAACCAATTCTCATGAAACAAGGTTTATTTATCACACCAAATTTCAAGCTCAAAAGAATCAAGTTAAGGTATTACCTTTTAAAAAATCAACAATTCTAACGTAGAATTGGGAGAGAAATTTATGAATCTAAAATTGAAAGAAAATAAAATGTGCAAGTTTTGGTTTTTGAAATGAAATTCAAACGCAAGTGTTTTCTCTCAATCGATATGATTGAGAAATAGGAAATTTAGATTCTATGCTTGAATGAAGTCTACAAAATGTGTTCAATAGCAAACCAAAACTAATTAGACAACTAAAGAGACTAATTTTCCTAGACTCATAAACAAGAATCACTTTACATTCCTACTAAAATTTTTCCTATACATATTTATTTTAGCGATTTCAATGCATATTCTAACTTTGCTTTAGATCTTAGAGATCAATGTCGTGAAAAATTTAAGGAAGGAAAGCCCTTATCAAGAAATTAGTGTTTGTTCAAATTCAGCTATTGCATGCAAGAAGATATTGAAAGAGAAATGCTTAAAACCTAATCAAGATTCATTATGCTTACTGCAAATGAAATTAAACAAGAAATCAATTCATGATCAAGCCTCAAATTCAAAGAAGATTCCAAATATCATTCAAAGTAAGAACTCTGAAGAAAATACATCTAAATTCATATACCCAATAAAAGTTACTCTTATATCTTCATCTTTCTTGATTCATTCTTGTTAAAGCATGAAGAAATTTGTTGAACATTAAGGTAATCTTCAAAGAGATTTGTGAGAATTTTATTGAGTATATTATGAGAAAATTACAAAATGGGGATTGTTCTAGTGAAATGTGTGCACGCACTGGCATAAGTCTGAAAAAAAATAACCTTTTATATTAAAAAAACTAGTTGAGCACATGCGGAGGTATGCATGGTTAGAATTTATGTCCTAAAACTCGTAGTTTGTAGTTTAATATTATTATATTCTATTCAATAAAATGGTTATTGAGGATTTATTAGTGAAAATTGAATATTATGATCTTGAATCCAATAAACTAAGATCCTGAGGCTATCTAGTGTAGACTAAAACTTTATGTAGAGACATAAGCATGGATGAAGTTCGAGTATATAGCTCAAACAATCTATAGTATAATATAACATAAAGTTAGACACCTTATTCTGAGGACATTATGAATCAACCCACTTTGTAGTTAGGACAAACGATGTGATCCTGAATTGTTCATGTAGAAACATGAAAGTGGGAGCATCCTATGTAAAGAGTTTACATACGACTGGAACCATGAAATAGTCACTTTTAAGTTATAACACAATTGACGGTATAAAACTGACTATTTTGATTATTGATGACCTAGGTAACTTAATCTTAATCCTAAGTTAACTATGAACTTCTGTTTAAATGAAATATCCTTAGATCTGCATAAGTGAGGCATGGAATTGGGTTGAGCTTGCTCGGACACAGAACCATCAGAGCGTACTAATTCTAATTCATTCTTCTCAGTTTTCTGAATAGCTCTATCTCTGGCCATTGTTAAAATAACGAAAGGAGGTGGTACAAATAAATAAAAGGGAAGAAAAAGATTCTTACTTTGCTTGCCGAAAAAGATGATCAGAAAGCTCAAAGGAATTCAGGGACAATCACACATGCTGCAAAAAGATTTTGATTAGGGTTTTGGAAGGGTTTTTAAAGAGATCATTAACTAGAGTTAAGGCTTGGTTACCACAAGGTTAACATCATGCGTTTTAATTGAGACATGGTGTCTGACAAGACAACTCAATTTTCAAGTACGACTTGCAATCATTACTTTTAAAATTTGAATTTTAAAATAAATGAAACACTTCAAATTCTTTGAACCCTAATTAAAATGCAACCCTTTTGCTCAACATCTTTTGAGAAGACCAAAACGCCTATTGAGTTTTGCGAGAAAATTCACGCTCTCTATTATAAGACTAAAGGATATACAAAAATTGAATACAAAACTGATGTGCAAATATAAGAATACTTACAGAAGTATAAACATATAAGTAAATATGTAAACCAAATTAAGGATGTAATTCTTAGTCACAAAAGAAAATTGGAAGAATTATACATTAAAGATGCATCCATGTGTCAGGTTCTTTAACGAGGATGAATTGTTGTATTATCGCGTCTGCTTCACATTATTTTCTTGATCGCATCATTTTTTAACTTTATAGATCATTCGCATCATGACTCTCTGCATCCTGATTGCTCATTGCAATAAGTCTCTACTCCCAATCATTCATCGCAATGCTCAAATGATCTTTCTTGGTCCTTATCGCGGGGCTAGATGAAACATGAATCTCATTAGCTTGACAGAGGACACTTTCTTTGACGACTTCATAGAGGTTCTCATTTTCATTTGTAACCAATCGCATCCATTGAGATCTCTCTTGGTCATTTACCAAAAGATACACTGAACTTGGGGTTGATTCAAGCAATCACATATTACTCTGGTACCTTAAACCTCTTTGCATGATTTTCAGCTAATCATGTGATTCACCAAGATCAAATGTTTTGTCCAAATTCAAAGTAATACTCTACTTTAATATCTAAAAATTAATTCCCTGTCAACGATGAAAAAAACTTTGTTCTTACTTTGCAATCATTACGTTGTCGCGTGTAGACAAACTAGAACTTAGTAGTTGTGCCTTTTTATAATGCAATCGCAATACATCATGAAGTAGGTTCATCGCGCATTAGATACTCACCTTAACTTTCTATATTGTGTGATTAATTCTATGCGATAATTCATAGGTCATGATCATAGCATGCGAGATGCGAGATGCTCACTATGCTCACTATGTACCTCACTCAAGTGCAAGCGAATAGTAGGTTTACCTAAGTGATTTAGGGTCGAACACAGGAAATTGTTTTTAGATATTAGTTCAGGGTTTACTTATCGCTTAAGCGTTATGAAAATTAAGGTAAAAGAATATAAAAAGAACTAAAACTACTTACTTACACCTAGAGACTCATGCATAAGGGAATAAATTATGGCAAGATGGAAGATTGAGCGAACTAACTTGTATGCGAGAGAAAGGTAAAGGAAGGTCTACGTGTTATTAGACGATTAAGCAATGTGAGACTTTTCATGCGATGCAACTTGCATAATCAGCCCATGATTCAAGCGACCTTCTCTGGATGTGTTTAGATGCCATACTTGCTCACCTTTTGGGATGCAAATGAACTTTGATTATGCAAGATATATCTAGAAGATTTCTCTTATAATACTTATAGAACTTCTCGTTTAAGCAACCTCTCAGCGTCTAATGTCTGCACTTGTTCGCCTTTCGAGATACAAATGTTGGAAGTTATCTCGCAAAGGTGGAGTTTGTTACCAAACTCGTCCTTGTGTGCATTAGCCTTATCCTTGCTACTTGTCATCTCGGATAGTTGGCGAATGACACTAGCTAGGCGATTAATATAGCTTGACTAATGCGACGAGATTTATAAACTAAACTCCTTATCGAGGACTTATCACAACCCTAACTATGAATAACACATTGATCGATGAGAAGTCGAGAAATGATGAATTGAAAAGCGTGTTAAAGATACATTGTTTTAAAGAATGAAGACCTTCAGCTAATGTACAATATAACTAAATACAATGTAAAATGAATAATATAATGGAAAGAGGAAGAAAATGAAATACAAGTTAGGGGAACGAGGGGTGGCTCTTCTCCTTTCAAATTCTATGCTTTCGTGTTATCAACTGGTTCAAGAAGAAGAAGGGGTGTTGTACAAACGGTGGTGAGGCTAATCCTTCCCACCAACTCTCTAAGTTGTTGACCTATAAAGCCTTATTTGTGGTCTGTTCAAACCTCTTATGGCCCCTGCAAGCCCTCATGTTTTTTGTGGGGATGGAGTACTTTTATAGGAAGCTTTAGGCGAAAAACTTCTATTCCTCTGAGATTGTCAACAACTCCTGCCGAAAGGTCTATGTCTCGAGTCACATCATTTCCAATTTCTACTCTTTGACCTCTAGTGAACCTTCCTTGGGTGATGATGTGGTTTCTCGCCTTGAGATGTGAATCACCAAGTAAGTTTCCATTGCGTAGTTCTTGCACGAGATGTCTTCTTTGATTCACTAGTTTCTTCCTTTCTATTCATCATATGTTTAGACATGAAAATCACGTAAAACAGGCATAATGCTTATGTAAAGTGTATATCTAAATACTTATGTATCTACAACATAAGTTACGCACTTTGATTCTCTTCTTATGTGTTTTGGCCGCGTTATTCTATATAAAAGATTATAATAACGGGTATGTTTGCATGTTATCAAATTTTATCTAGTTAATAAATTTAGTGAACATGCAATATCTAATGTTGACTAATTACACTAAGATATGATACAACATTTTCAAATTTACCCCTTCTACTTTCATTCATTACTGTGTCTATTTGAAAAAGAACTCACAAAATACGAGACAAATATTACTACTTGTTGTCCATCAAAACAAAAGAGGATGACGTGAAGATAAGTTTGTCTACTTGTTGTCCATCAAAATTAGATAAAGGATGGTTGTGCAAGTATGTATCTGCCGGAATTTTAGATATCAAATTAATAAATGGTAACAAATTGTAAGAGATTGAAATGTCAAATTCATAAATGCCAAATTTAGAACTTTCCTATGTACCTTTGTTTAACTCACTTTGTGTGTACGAGAACCTTTGCTAGTCTATGAACCAAAAAACTTAATATTAAAATGAATTCTACTTTCCCATGCTATTTAAAATGCCAAAATAGTTTGATAAACATTCATTGTAAAATAAATCTAAGGGTAATTGTAATTGATGACCATTTTAACAATATTAATTAAGGATATAGCAACATTTAAAAAAAATTACAAACATAGCAAAACTATCGCTGATAGACTTGTATCGCTGATAGACTCGTATAGGTCTATCAATGATAGACCAATATTTGCAACATGGTCTATCAGTGATAGACTTCTATCATTGATAGAATTTGATAAATTTTGCTATATTTTTAAATTCCTTAAAATGTTGCTATATACTTAATTATTTTGAATCTAATTGCTAAATTTACAACTATCCCTAAAACTAAAGCTATATTGTTAAAGATAAGTACTATGCATTTATAATTCACGTACCAGTCTTAAACTCTATATAACATAAAACTTCAGATCCAACTTAAAAACATCAACAACTTTAAATAAGATGTAGAGGTCTCTCCATGTACCAACTTCAAACTCAAACATTATCTATGCATTTATCCACGCAACTCCTCCCCATCTTACACACTTTAAATTCAAACTTAAGTTTACTCCTTAACATTAATATAATTTATTCAATTTAACACTCTGAGTTTAGGAGGAGAACATGAATGATTCGATATCACATTTGAATGAAAGTGATCCTAAGAATATAAAAGTAAGGTTAAGAAAGGATTAAAACAATTGAAAATTACTACCTATATCAATAAGATGCACCTTCCTTTTCAGTGGCTCAATCATAGGAGCTTCAAAGTATCATAGAAATTTTCCTATGATGCATGATGATAAAGGACATATGTTGGTTTGTGAGGACAACTTTAACTCTAATAAACCTTTAGGACAAGCAATGATGATGTTTCTAGGATGTAGGGGATCATCGGGATCATCAGTTGTCAAATCTGAATTTTGAATCTTAAGCATAGAGTGTTACATTCGACCTAAGAACTATAACTTAACCATATATCTCCACTACTACAAAAGCAGGTTTACATGCATGACTCTAAAATAATGTCATTACCACTTCGTGACTTTATTTTTTTTGTCCTCTATACCATCAAGGGAAGTGTATAGATGGTTTGTGAAAAAGGTGTCATAATTGGTTGTTTCATGAATCAACAATAATTATTTAGTTACATTAATTACCTATCATAGTAACATTTTCTATGACAATTTATAATTGTCAATAAATGATTCAAAAGTTGATCTTTTTCTGTCAATTAAGCATTTACCTTGATAGTGAAAATCTGTCACAAAATTACATGCATTTTTATTTTATTCATAGTCATTGATTGTCAATTATTGAAAATATTTTGATGTAAAAAAAAAAACATATCATGACATATGTGAAAAGTGAACAAAGATGTTTATAATGGGATAATTATTTGTTTCATCTCTATAATTGCACTTATGTTTCTTCCAATTTTGACTAGAGACACATACAAACATAAAAATCAACTTTCATATATAACAAGTTGATATCGTTTATACAAGGAAACTATTAACCAAATTTGGTAAGTTATTTACAAAGAAACTAATACAATAAGCATTTTCATTAAAGAGAAAAAAAAAAACAGACAACTTGATAGAGTTTTCTTCATTTCAATGGATTTGTGCAAAGACCTATTAAAAAAAATAACATTTGTTTTAGAATTCAACCCAATATATGAATGTCAACAATAATAATTATGTTTGCAAGGTATATATATATATATATATACCTTCTTAATGTTTATAATCTCTTTTAGCATACACTCAAAACGATAAATAAAACAACTTAAATAGTGCATATTAGGCATTTTGTTTATCAAAGTCAACAACAAAATACCAAGGCATAATAAAAAGTCCTAAAAATGAAGTGTCACATGCACTCCCAAAACCAACCTAAAGTAATTCAAAAAGTGTCCAAGTTCAAATTTATTATAAAAGTGTAATTCAAAAAGTGTCCAAGTTCAAATTTATTATAAAAGTAATTCAAAAAGTGTCCAAGTTCAAGTTCACAGCAAGAGTTTCATATTGAGACTTTTAAAAGTATGTAGCGTCTATCTTTCAAAAGATTCATGGGACAATTTCAAATCAACAATCAAGGATAAATTCAATAGGATGCTAAATGATGCTAAAGAATTCAATTCAAGATTATCAACATTGATGCTTTAATAATGAGTTTAGCACTTCTAAAAATTAAATTGTGAAATCATAAGGTGATCAAGTCTACTTTTAAAGAACTTTTTATTAGAAAGAAAAAAAAAAAAGCATCAAGATCAATCATGAATGCAAAATTATCCAAAGATTCTCATAGAATTGAAGTCAATACACCCAATTTTTCAAAGAGTTACCTTAGTTCAACACGAAGATTGAAGAAGCAAAAAAGATTTGATGGAGGAAGGTCGACATTCTTCAATCAAATTGAGAGAATTTGGAAGAATTTACACTATTTTTGAGAGAATTCTTATTGACAGATTAGAACATAATTGAGAGATATGAAACATAATTGAGAGATATGATTAATGAACTGAAATAGGGGCTAAATAGAGCTTAATGACATTTATTGAGGTTGAGGCATGCAAACATATGCCTAATTTTCGTCATAAAGTTTGGAGCATTGCGGCGCTTGTCTAATTTTTGCCCAAGCACTGCAGTACTCAAGCATTTACATGCTTCCGCCTTCAAGCGTCGTTTCGCAATGCTCCACTATAAAAATTACCAAAATGTCCTTGAAACTTGTTTCGACCCATTCTTGCTTGTTTTACCTTTGTTTTGAACAATTCTCATTACATTGGGCTTGTTATGATGTTTAGTTTATTATTTCTTACAAAAAAGTAAATTGAGTGGGCATGTAAAGTAATGAAGGAAGAGTTAAAATACTAAAAATCATGTCAAATTTAGTCCTAACAACTTTTAAACACGACATAGACAAAACATGATCATAATCTAGACAGAGACAAATAGAACATACTTTCAAATATTAACGCACTTTCAAACTCTCATCGAAATATAATAGTCAAACTCCAATTTTTGAAGAGGTGTGACTTTCAATTCTTGATTCAAATTTTGTTTGCTCCAATAAATGCCAACTTTCTTAAAGTCTACACAATCAAAGACAAAATTAGATATATTAAAATTCAATTTGCAAATTGAAAACCTTAAATCAAAATTGAGGGTGTTCACAAAAGGGGTATTGTTACCCAAAATCCACCATAAATCTTACCCAAGCACTCTGAATAATTCCAAACCAACAACAATATTTCATATGCCAAAATACCTAAAGTCTAAAAAAATAAATCAATTCAAATATACATGTAATTCTAAGTTATACAATATACCTCTTAGAGACCAAAAAATACTCCAACCTCAAAACTTCTTTCTTGAATTTACTCATTCAGTAGAACATTGCTCTCAAAATATTAATTTAATAGATCAAGAGTAGACATGTACCTTGAAGCATAATTAAAGAATTGGAAAGTGAAACGACATTCTAGAAAGGCCCAAGTGCCATTTTGACAATGAAAAGAACATGAGCAATATTCAAATAAATTGTATTAGCGAATAAAAGCTTAGTCCATTATAGTACATAGAATACCAAAAGCTAAGTAATAATAAATCTGAAGCTAAGACATTTACCAAAATGCTCCCAAAAGACAAAGCCTTACTAGAATAACAGTATCAGGCTTAAAATCTACACCAAGCACAATGGGCAATCATAAAAATTACTCCAATGTACAAGAACGAAAACATGCTTTAACAAATTTAATAAAGACTAGGTTTGAAATAAGCAAGGAAAATTTATCAAAAGAAAAAAAAACCAAAAACCAAAAACGAACATAATAATATAATTGCATAACAAAAAGTACCTCTAGTTTCTTCAACCCTATTAAAAAAAGATGAATATAATATACTGAGAAAATACACTCAGTTAAAAGTGTGTCAACAAATGTATTTTGAGTTAATTAACTAATGGCACAACTAAAAGAACATATAAAATTGAAGAATATAACACACAAAACTTTGGTAACCCAGTTGATGACTATGCATCTACATCTGAAGGGTCTTTGACCTAGATAAGAGAATATGTATTGCTCATGTAACAATTGATCATTACAATGCTATGACTCCAAGAACAACACTTTATCAATGCATCTAGTGCTGACCATAAACTGACATAAATATTAGTAATATGATAGACATACAACACATCATAACAATATTGGAAGAAACTCTCCCTTAATCAATACCCATGTGCAATCATAGCTTCAAGCAACTTGACAGTTGAATTTCTCTTATGCTTTATATATTGTATTGTCTTCACCAAAAGTGTATATCGAAGCAGTACCTTAATCACCAAATATATTCGTCAATCTGTTCTATAAACCATCAACCAATAATACAACACTACAAGAAAAACTACCTATTATGACAGTTGTATACATCCTAAAATTGAAAGGAGAAAAAAAAACTGTCACAAAAGGTCAAAACATGCGTTTTTGGTGGGAAAAGACGAAATTTTTTGGATTTCACTTTCTGCGACAGTTATTTGGTGTCATAAAAGATACAAAAAATAATTTATTTAATTTATTAAAATAAAATTCATTTTAAATCAAAAGTTTATTAAAATAAGATTTTTCCCTGATTATAAAAAAATTAAATAATTTATTTATTAAAATAAAACTTATTAAAGATTTCCAAAACCCTTTCTCTACCTCCTCCTCCTCCTCCTCTTCTTATTTTTTTTTCTTCTTTGTGGAAGATCCACGCGCCGTCCCTCCTTCTTGATTTTTTCTCCCTTCTGCTAACCATCTCTCTCCCTCTCTCACACACGTCGGGAACGACGTGACTTTTCATCGACGACACACCTGAAATCTCCCTTTTCTCTCCTTCAGTCGATCCCACCACCCACCACCCTTTGCACTAATGAACTCGCCGATGAATTCCAGCCATCGCGTGCGGTAGCTCGCTGGAGATCAAGCCCATCGTGGTCTGTCTCAATTCTTTCAGATTCAACTTCTAGTGTTTTCATTTTCACTCCTATTTTCTTTTCATTTCTCTTCAAATGCTTTCATTTTACCCATAATATGAAGGTATTCAATCAAAGTTTCATTATTTC
>JBBPDI010000009.1:11568578-11579296 GCA_037974545.1 Cucumis variabilis | reverse complement strand
ATATTCATTCAAATAAGATTTGAATGAAATATTAATTAAATATGATTTAATTAATTATTAACTAATTGATTAATTGTCAATTAATTAGTAGCTAGATTAAGCAAAAGAATTTCATGTTTCTCTTCTACTCCTTTTCCTATTCCAGGAAGGAAAGAGAGTTATAAATATCTAAAAAAAAACAGTTTTCTTGCACGAATAAATAAAGAAAATAGCCAAGGTTTTTTCTCTCTGCAAAAAGAAAAATTTTCTATTTAATATCTCAAAATATCTTCTCATCCCATTTGGTTCCCACAAACTAATCTCATCCTAGAGGATAGAAAGGTCTTTGACGGGTGGTGTCCTAATTTAGAGATTGATTTGTAGATTCAGAGACGTCATCGAAAGTAAGTTCTCGTATCCTATAAATTAAAAGCATGCTTAGATTTATATTTAGAATTTTAATTCTAAAATTTTGCCAATGTACTGGTATTTTAAGATTCCCAAATTAATTTGAGGAATGGTCCTGTAAAATCTTTCGTTGCCATAGAGCTTTTATCCTTTCATAAAGCATTGATGCTATTGTTTATGTTATTGTTTTAAAACATTTATGAATTAAGTTACTGTCTTTAAAAGGTTTATGAAATGTTATCATTCATGGGGCACGTTTAGCTCACACTCTTCAAAATGTTTTCCACTTTTCAGGTAGAGAGCACATCCTCAGAGCCTGATTCTTCGTCGTCTGTCTGCTGAAAGGATTCTGTGTTTACTTTTGTATGTTTCTTGTTGGGTTTTTTTTTTTTTTATGTTTTGGCCTTTTACTTGTACTAGATTGAGGCGAGTTTTGTTGAAGAAGGGGTTGTTTTATGTATTAAGGGTTGGTAAAATGTCTGTGTAAAATTTATGTAAGTTTGTTTATTTGAAAAGAATTGCTACATGTTGTGTTTAAGTTTTACAAATTTTAGCTTCCGCTTGTCTTTTCATTTAAGGTTTGAGGTTAAGGGTCAGCTAGTGTCGTTTAGAAAAGGAAGTAATATTGGTTGACTTCACACCACATCTCGAGCCTAGAGAGGAGGGATCTGGGATGAAGTGTGACATGTTGTCTTAAGTCACCAAGTTAATTGTATGCTTTTCTTTTCACAATAATCTATAAAGTTGAAATCAAATTGATGAAAGTTTTTAATTTCAATTAACTGGATTTTCATATATCAAAATCAATTATATGTAAGAACTTTTCCAATAATTTTATAAAACACGAGATATATAATACGTCACAAACCATTGACCATTTATGGACATATGTATAATACGTCACAAACCATTGACCATTTATGGACATATGTGAATCACATACATAAGGACAATTAGAAAGAAGAAAGGGTTTAGGGTTTAGGGTTTAGGGTTTAGGGTATGTTTGATATGACTATTACATAATCATAATAATAGGGACATTTTTAAAAATAGCAAAATAAATTAAAATAT
This sequence comes from Cucumis variabilis, assembly GCA_037974545.1. Lineage (NCBI taxonomy): Eukaryota > Viridiplantae > Streptophyta > Magnoliopsida > Cucurbitales > Cucurbitaceae > Cucumis > Cucumis variabilis. Next base: position 11,577,838 of record JBBPDI010000009.1, on the reverse strand, counting down.
TTACAAGTTATAGCAAAATTTTTGGATTCTATCAATAATAGCTAGTGATAGACTTCTATCATTGGCTATCAAATATTTGTTATTGATAAAATCTGAAATTTTTCTATAGTTTGTAAATATTTGATCCAATTTTCTATTTTTGACAATTTTTATAATAATAAATAAACAAATAAATAAAACCTTACTTTGTACTCAGGAAATGTCACTTACAATCTTTGTAGGTATATCTCCTAAATATCTCCACTAAACATAGTGCTCAAAAACCATTACCAAGATTTGTAATGTTTATTTTGAAGTAATGGAGGATTAATTTTAATAAAAAGCATGTTGAATATTTCAAATAATTAAAATTGTTAATTTAATAATCGGCATTTTGGGACCTACTATATGTTATATCTCTTGCATTGTTTAAAAAATTCATGTCCCTTGTGAATTTTTCGAAAATTTTATTGAATGGAACATTCTTAGTGATTTTTTGTTGCAATGATCTTTCACCAACTCTTCACTTCAAATTCTTAGTTGCAACAATTCAATGATGGGATATATAGAATGAAAGGCATAAGTACCTAAAAAGTTTAATCATAGAATAGAGCAGAAGAAATATCATGAAAACTATATTAAATTTATACACCTCAAACTATCCAACTCAAGATTGTAGATAATATTTTCTCCACTAAAAAATTAAGATTGTAGATAATATCATAAGCCATTCCTAATTTCTGTAGTACAATTATGTGTGTCCTCATCTCGACTATATAGTTGACTATTTTGTAATTCTTAATTAAGAATAATCATACGATCCAATCCAATTTATATAGGTCTAAATATTCGACTCCTCCCTCAATTTTAATGTATTTTTACAATTATATAATATATAATTACATAAACAAAAGTCCTTATACTTATCAAATTGTCTTATATGGCAAAGTGGTAGGATGCTCTAAAATCTAATCCTCCCACTACCCAATTTTAAATTTTTTTCGCAACAATTCTTTTAAAATTCATTTTACTAATACTATATTCAGATGACAACACATTTAAATGTGGAGTAAATGAAAAGAAAAAAAAAATTATATGAGCTACAATTTAATGGTGCTTTAAATTAAAATATAGAAAAAATATTTTTAGAATTAAATTACAACATTAATCTTTAAATTTTAAAATTGGATTTATTTGGTCCATCCTTGATTAAACTTAAACTTTTAAATTTTTGTGTTTTGAGTAAACTTTTAGTTTAGTTTTTTTTCAATTGTGTGTTAAATACAATAATAACACTCGCTATTCAAAACTTTTTAAACATTCTAGATACAGAAGAAAATTAAAAATTTAAATTTTATTGCACATCAATTCATCTTAATTTTAAAAAATGAATCATATATGTCCAAAAACATTTAAACATGAAATTAAAGTTTTAGATGTCTATTAAATAGTTCTAAAATCTAATAATCTAGGGGCCACAAAATAAAAAGTTTCAGAACAAAATTGATAATTTAAATTAATTAATACTTCTGGGAACGAAACTTTAAACTAAGCCACTTGTGAACAAAAAAAAAAAAAATCAAATCTACAGGGGAATATTTATATTACTACTACAAGAATTGGAATATAAACGTTATCTTGAACATATACTAAAGCAATACTTTCCCATCTTTAAAGGTCCGTGATCAATTTCCCCAACTTAACTTTCAAAAATCCGTGTATACAAAGAATCTGGCCATATGATTGTAATTTAATGTAGTTTTTGGTTTAATTCATGATTAAAAAAAATTATCGTGGATTATGATTACGGACCATGATAACAGTTGTCATTTAAGAATAAGAAAAAGTGTTCATTGACTATAATGATGAAATAAAGTGAAACTAAAGCAATCCACTCTTCAAAGTAAGCAATAGGAATATAAGAATACGGGTTAAACCCGAATAACTCGGACTACCCAACCCATATTATAAGGGTTGGATTGGATTGGAATAAAATATGGATTAAATTGGGTTAAAAAATTTTGATTTTTTCGAGTTGGGTTGGGTTGTGTCTCTGGTTGGAGGGTTAAGAAATTTGGTTCAACCGAACCTAACCGAATTAATATAATATATTAATAATAATAATAATATATTAATTAATAAAAAAACAATTAGGTTTCTTATTCTTTTAGGTTTATATTGTGTTGAATTTTATTATTAATTTATTGTTAAAAATGAATTTCATGAACATTTATGGGTAATTTTTGGATTTATGTATTTTAAGAACTTTTTGAATTTATTTGTGTTTGTAACTTTGAATTTATGAATGCTTAGCTTGAATTTATTGTATGAAATTTTGAATTATGTATGTTTGAAATTTAAATATAACAAACCTATATAACCCGATTTAAATGTAACTAGAAACGAAAAGGAAAAAAAAAACCTATACAACCCAACAACCGACCCAACTCAACCCATATTTTTACGGGTTGGGTTGGAAACTAAATTCGGATTATTCGGGTTGCCAATTCAAATAACTCAAAAATATGTGTTGGGTCGAGAATATCTCCCAACCCAACCCAACCCGATTTCACCCATAGTAAGCAATTAAATCAAAATATTCTTTTAATCAGCCTTTTATGAGGTTTCATTTTTAAAAAAGAAAAAATTCTAACACATAATAATTCTTAGATTAATTATTTAACTTCTAATGTTTTGGTTTTCTTTATATTTTATGTTTGTTTTCAAATATAGCAAAATGAACCAAATTATTTACAAATATAATAAAATAACAATTTATTTGATAGACCGCAACAAACTATTATTTGTGTCTGTCATAACACATATAGATACAGATAGCAATCTGTCGCGATTTATAACAAAAAAAATAGAGCATTTTTAAAAATAGAAAAATAAATTAAAATATTTATAAGTTATAACAAAATTTTGGATTCTATCACTGATATTCTTTTATCACTCTAGTATATCGATGACTATCAGTGATATAATTTGCTATAGGTTGTAAATATTTTGTAAAATTTGCTATTTTTGAAAATTCTCCCAAAAAAATTGTGATGTTTTACTTTATTTATACATATTTTTTCAGCAATTTTATCATTTAAAATAATCTTTTCATATTTTATGTAACTAAATATGCTTGAAAAAAGAAAAAAAAAAGTAAAACTGAGAAAATGAAGTTGAGAAGACCTACTTGTCCTTCACAGCATAAATTTTAGTTTTGTCATAGAAAATCTAAGATAATTTTCAAATGTTTCTAAAACTACTTTGGACTACATAGATTTTTTTTAAATTTACATATATAGAACAAAATTGAAAATATTTACCGTTCGTATAACAAAATAAAAAAAAGGTCCATAAAGCCCATATAGCTTGTGTTAATTTTTTTTATAAATTCCAGTTTGCACTTTCAGAATTTCTTTATCTCCTCTTTCATACTTCATTCCTTTTTTGTCATCTCTCATCTTCGGTGTCATCTTTTACATAAAAACAATATTTTTTACTTATTCTTTCATTATGAAGTATGATATCCTTCTTCTTCTTCTTTTGTCTTTTTATTTTTTCACTACATGGTCGTGTGCCAATATCTAAACAATCGGTTCTCTATCCCACATAGACAAAGGTAGACCACTATCATTAATAGATTGTTTATATTTGGTACAAGATTATTTAGACTGGGTATAAGGATACAAGATTGTCACACCCTCTTTCAGATCACCTACTCTAGACTCGAGACATGACATGATGTCAATTGAAATTATTCCCCTCTAAATGACACCGAATGACACCTGTTGACCTTAACCTTGAACCTCTAAACAGTTTGCAAGTGGAAGTCTCACGCCTTGCTCGAAATGCCTCTCACTATGATCAGATGAAGATGTGTTGCCTACACACCCGTCGAGTATCTCACTGCAAGATGATGTGATGAACGCCTTAGTAAGCTGAACAACTCACTTCAACTTGTGTCGTCGCGAAGCCTTCATGTCGAACCTTAGAGAATTAATCATCACAATGAAAAATATGTAACCATTAAACTTTACTCCATCACCGAGTACTTTTGCCATGACAAGAATTCATGTGCTAAGTGATAAATACAATTAATAATTCAGCAGAATTAACATAAATTCTCTTTATTAACTTAACACTTTATACAAGGTTCACACTTAACAGCTACATTCCTTTTCTAGCAAGGCATATAAATAAAACCTAAGTTCTGATCCACATGCCTTCCTTCATCCACTGAAATGCTGCTCCTTACAACAAGGTATTTAGAGGTGTAAGGACCTTGTTTTCATTCTTCTCCTCGATCATCCAACAACCATTAAAGGGACAATTTTTAGGGCTTCCTTTCCTTGGCTAAGTCCTTTCACACTCATCGTGTTTGACCTCACCAATCGTGATGCGTTAGATGACCTTTCTTCGATCTGAGTTGTAGCCCTTAGCATTAAGGAGTGAAGTTCTTAACCAATGACTCTTAAACACAATATGAAATACTTTTTTACGGAATACAACAATTAAAAATCATAAACTCATTAACACAAGCATTCACCCCATCAAAACAAATCCTCAATACAATTTACATACACAACAGTGTCACGCAGTAGACCTGAGATTCACTTTCACCAACATCTCACATTTCATTCCTTGCATAGATCATGGATTCACATTCACCAACATCTAGTAGTGAGAACATAACTCATTCTCTCCCACACCTGGGATTCACTTTCAACAGCAGTTCATTTCCTGGATCTGGAATCCACTTCACCAGTATCACACGATAGACCTAGGATATTCACCAGCGTCTTGTGATTGATCAAACTCTATCACTTGTTACACAAACAACACCAACATCAAATGAGAGACATTAGCTCAACAAATCACTTTAACACATAATATTGATATGATACAACAAGCATCAACAAAAGGATTACAAAGATAGCTTTTCATAAAAACATTCATAAGATACATTATTTCATTCGAAAAGATCATAAATTACAACGTTACTATGATAAACAACATGTATTCATTTAGAAGGATCATTTATTCATGAAGTCATTCATGAACAATCAATCGTATATAAGAATCACTCACTACAACACTTAGCCTCAAGTATTTCTCCCTTGGCTTTCGGCTTCCTCTTCTTGCCTAGTGGTTTTCCTTTGTCGACTTTTCAATACTCGAAAATATCTTCTCAACAACTCAGTAAAATGTTTAGCATTTTATGCCATTTTCTTCTTGTTTCTGGTCCTATTTATAACGACCTTTCACATCCAAGGGTTACTTCTCTGCTTTACACATGTCATCTTACCATTTCGTCGCGCTATACATCCAACTCCAATTCAATACGTAGGTCAAACGTCAGTTACGAATAGACACGTTCCTTAAGATGACAACCTTTTGTCCTTGGAAAACTAAACTTCTTTAAATCGCCTGACTCTCTTCGTGGGATGTAACAGACATTTACTTTCTCAGGCTAGTCACCTCAATCGAACACCTACCTCATCACCACACTCTTATGCCTAGGTACTTTTCCCTTCATTGCTACTCTAATCGTCAAGTTCTTAGCGTTAAATGCAAGCTTCTTTTTCACCAGTAATCTCAACGCATTACCTACTTCCATGTGATGGCTCTTAAACTCAAATACTTCTCTTTGCATCACCCTTTCTCCAATTGCATCCTTCTTCGTGGAATGCCTCTTTCTATACTTGGTCAAAATAGGCCCATATCAATGAAGTTCCTCTTCAATAGAACTTATCTTTTTGGATCAGGACCTCACAAGAAGTCTTTAACAGTCATGGAAAAACAAAAACTGGCAATACTTGACGCCTGCAGTTTTTATTAATTAAAATTACTTGAATTAATTCTAGAGAGATCTTATTTAGGATAAAAATTCCTTTTAATAAATAAAACCTGGTTGGCTTGGCAGGAGTAACTTTAACACTTGGAAATGCACAATCTGTACCTGAAAAGAGAAAAAATATTTTGAAAGGGTAAGTCAAAAGACATAGTGGACGATTTCCATAAACAGTTTAGCGTAAATCCTTGGCTTATGAAACCTTCAACAATAGAAGTTCATTTCATAACATGGTGTTTATAAACATTGAATATTGTATAGAGCTTTTGGAAAACATGATCCATTGTCATAGGTAGTATTAAACCTCTTTGTCCTAATAGAGTGTAGTCTGGTTGTTTTTTGTGAACTGGTGTTTTCTAATTTGATTCGAAAATATATTTATTTGAATGCACAATTAATTCTATGCGATAAGTCATTGGTCATGTCTGTAGGCGAAGTACTCGCTATGTACCTCTTTATCGTGTAACTACTAAGTCCTCGTTGAGTACAAGTTTTCCTACTGTTTGTCCAAGTATAAGCAAAACAATAGGTTTATCTAAGTGATCTAAAGTCGAACTTGGAGAATTGATATCAAAGTTTTAGTTCTCAAGTTTACTTGCTCATTAGGCAGTATTAAAGAATTAATTAAATAGTATAAAGAATGCTAGAGAACTCTAAAAAGGGAAATTAAAATGGTTGTGCTATGAAGATGTTAACTAACTTGTATGCAAGAAGGATGTGAAGGAAGGTCTATGGATTATCAGGCGATTAAGCAATATGAGAGCTTTGACATGATATAACTTGCTCAACCAGTTTATGATTAAGGCGAGCTCCTCTTGAAGTCTTTAAATGCCACACTTTCTCGTCTTTCGAGATCTAAGTGACTAAGCGTGATTGGACAAGATATATCTAGAAGAGTTCACTTATAATACTTATAGAACTCCTCGTTTAAGGACAATAATTGGTTCAATTTGGTTTAGACTTAACAGTTTCGCATGTGTATAGTGCAACTGCAATACGTCATTAAGTAGGGTCATTGTATGCAATGTGCTCACCATATCTTTCTGTATTGCATACTTAATTCTAGGTGATAAGTCACGGGTAACGATCATAGCATAAAGTAACAGTCATGATCACTGTATGCAAACTACTCACTCTGTACCTCTTTATCGGCAACTACTAGGTCCTTATTGAGTACAAGTTTTTTTACTACTTATCCAAGTATAAGCGTAGCAATAGGTTTAACTGGGTGATCCAGAGTCGAACATAGGGAATTGATATCAAAACTTAGTTCTAGAATTTACTCATCAATTAAGTGGTATAAAAGAATTAATTAAATAAAGTATAAAGAAATCATAACTAGGATTAAAACTACTTAGGTATGCCTAGAGAATATTGTAAGAATGAGACATGCGCAGCGAAAAAAGAATAAAAAATTATCCTAATTGCACCTAATTAACATGCAACCCTAAACTAAAAAGAATTAGACTTTAGAAAAAGTTATACCTTTGTAGCTATTCGAATATGAACAACTACACCTCTCACGAATTCAAACGGACCACCACTAGTAGTCACCTACTATCATCTGGACGAAGAACCGGGTTGTGGGACCTGATTGAAGAAGGAACCAGAATAAATATTTGAGAGAGATATCAAATTAGGAAGGGGAGTTTTTTTTTTTTTTTGGTGTGAGGAGGTGAAGAAAATTCATTTTTATAGTAAAAGATAATTTTTGAAATTTTTTAACAAAATTCCAAAAGGTTTTTAAACTAAATATTCAAAATTAATTTAAAAAGAAATTACATGCAAAATGCATGCAATTTACTTCACCATAACTCAATACCTCACAATCCACTAACCTTTAGTAAAATTATTCACCATTCCAATTTCTATTAGTGGGCTTGGTGTCATTATCATGAGCCTTCACACAGCCCATTAAGAGTTAGTGTAATTATCCAATAAAATGTTGGATTTTCTAACTAACTTTAGTCAAGGGGTAAAATGGTCATTTGATCATTCAAGTCAAAGTCAAAAGTCAACATTTTGACTTTTTACAATTTTGATCATCTTGACTAAATTCGACCTCTCGAGCATGAATTCACATTCATTTTCTCAAAATTCAAATTACATTTGAATCTATAGTCGGTCAAAGTTTGACTTTTCAAAGTAAAAAATCAACATTTTGACTTTTTACAACTTTGATTATTTCCATCATTTTTGAGCTTTCAAGTATGAATCCGTATTCATATTTATAATATTTAAAGTCCGTTTAAACATAAATCTCTATTTTTAATATGAAATTTGGCAGCTATATCACATATACTTATCAGTTTCTCTCTTCTTCCAATTTAAACAATTCGACTTATTCCATCAAACTATTCTAAGTTTATTTCATATGAGCTAGTAGGGGACCCTAATGGACCTATAGATCATGGGCTCCAACAATTGAAGATTAACTGTCTAAACTCTTTTAAATCAAGTTAATCAACATTCGTTAACTAACTGGTCATTCCACTAAAATTCTACAGTTGCACTCCCCTCACTATAGATATATTTGTGTCCATTTGATAAAATCATGATCAGTAAGTTAATCCTTCACAAGTTGTTTGTAACCTTGACTGGGGCCCTACAAACTGAATCCATCTCGAAACTACGTTTTGCTCCTTAAGTTTCACTGATCCACTATTGAACAATTGGTTTAAGGTCCAACCTACAAATCAAATCCCTCTCGAGCCAATGAGAGGGTGGGACCCCTCACTACTAGAAAAATGGGTTTTAATGACACTACTAATCAAGATATTGTATCGTGAAAATAAAAAAGGGGTGGGGTAAGGTAAATTTTGCCATTAAAAATAAAAATACGGATTATTTCTTGACATAATTTAATTTGTTTTGACACAATTTTTGCATCGTTAATTAACCACAATTTTATTGTGATTAAAAAAAATTTCAAATGAAAAAACCTCAAATTACAAATTTTTTTAATTTCTCCTCCCTCGCACAATTAAAACTAAATAAAAACCTCAAATTTTCTCTCAAGCAAAAATATTGTCGTTGAACGAAGCCTTAATATATTTTTTCTCTCTCTACCAAAAATATAAAAAAAAATCGTTAAACAAAGTGGGCAACCTCGTTGTTATGAAGAACCCTTGCCTTCCAATTTTCTGCCACTCGCCGCTGTCGGTTCCACATTCTAGCTACTGTCGTCGTTGTCGCCATAACAATCCTTCGCCATTAAACCCACCAATCTAGCCACTTTCGTCGAATAAATTTATTTAGAAATATGAATTTTAGTGACACTTTAAATCAAGAAAAAGGGGGTGGGAGGAATAAAATGTGTCGTTAAAAATAAAAATGTGAATTTTTTGTGACACATTTTCTTGACACAAATTGAGTTTTCTTGACACAATTTTCTCATTGTTAATTTACAACATAAATTATGTGTCATTAA
>JBBPDI010000009.1:11544060-11561703 GCA_037974545.1 Cucumis variabilis | reverse complement strand
GGTGGTCTTATATTTACTGCTATTGGAGTTCTTGGTTAAGAAAATCCAAAAAAAAAATGCTCGTGAGTCAAGGCTTCAACTATTCCCACATCAATTAACAACTGAGGTAAACGTTTGGTTGTTTTTCATAAAAAAGAGGATCCTCCAACGTACCACGATAGCACAATCCCCATTGAGTATGCATTAGTCTTATATTGTATCCTGACGAAGCAACTGTTTAATTTGGGGTATATAATTAATGGATCCCTCCTTTTTTGGAGAAGAAACCCCAAGGGTGCAAAACATTTTCCGTCTATCGTGGAGAAGTTATGTTTGAAGTACTTGCCAACCCTCGTGGATACCCATAAACTAATATGGTGGTAGGCAAGTACAATCTCGTGGGCCTTAATCGTATTATAACTCTCCATCAGAACAATGAAGAAGTGCATCGTTTAAAAACACAAGCGCCAAATGATGGAGATATGGAAGAAAGTGAGGAATCTGCACCACCAACACCACCGATTAAAAGAAAAACACAGGTCGTGCGAAAAGTGGTTGGATTAGATAACTAGGACCAAGTCCCTTAAGATCTATCACGTAAAAAAAGGTGAAAAGTTTTTATTAAGCGAATCCTGGTTGAAGACTCACCCACTGATTCCTCTCGCAACAATGACCTCTTGACACCACCTCCGTTTGGTGCAGATGATGATGTAACCAACCCTCTTATTCGCAAGGAAATTCAAAATTCACCTCCGTCCGTTCTAGAGAAAAATGTTAGTCTCCCATTGCCCTTCTTGCCTATCTCTCCTAGCCAGCGAAGCCTTCGCCTGTCTATTAGTTCCCAAATCCAACTCCCTCATCCCTCGCCTACATATAATCAATTACCCACTCTTTCTCCTCACAACCACCATAACTCTCCTACCTTTCAAATGCCTCAAGGAACTCCTTCGCGATGAACATTTGTGTTGCCAAGTCACCTACCAACCAATTGCCTATCATTAACTAGGAGTCTGATCAGAATGAGATGAGCATCCCTAAAACAACTGTTGCTCTCAGGATTACTTCAGTTCATCTGCGACCGACGACATTGAGGTTATTGAACTTGAACTACCTATCACTGTTTGTAAACCTATTTTCCAATATATACTTATGGAAAAGGATATTTGCGAGATAACTACGAAGGAAGAAGTTCACTTAAATGAGAAGACACTTGATGAGGAGGAAACTCGAATGCCTAAAGAGGATAATAGAGAACATGTGGAAACTGAGGTCCTTGTAGTGAACGACAGTAATTTCAGTGATGTGCTTCACACAGTAATCGTGGAACCCATGAACGTCGCGTTCCAAGTCATGGTTCAAGAAAATATGGTGCTGAAGGACCTGATTGCTAACCTGAGCAGTCAATTGCAAGGAATAGAAGCCACAATTTTAAACCTCAACTCCATGATAACACAATTATCATCTGTAGTAACCCACCTGAATAGTTTGATGGTAACCCACTGTGATCAATCGTGTCAAATGGCAGAGCAGCAAGATAGGCAATTTACAACCAAGATAGAATATACATACACAGTGTTTGCCACAACCTATCATCACACCAGAGTTGATTGCGCCAATTCCTCCCTTCAAGTTCATAACACGGTTCTTGGCGATACAGATCCCACTCCTCGCTCAAAAACATAATTTGGGGGTGTGCAGTTGGATTTCCTTGTGCTTTGATAATTTTTATTTCTTTATAGTTCCTTTGATGTATGTTTTCAAATTAATCTAATGAAATCCTTATCATTTTTCTTGTGTCTTCTATTTTTGTGCAGTATACATGTTTGGACGATTGCTTCATTTTGATTTCCTTGCTTGCGCCTTTTAGTTCCGCATTTGGATACCTCCATGATGAAATTTTATGCTAGGTATAACTAACTTGTACCTGGTCATGCCACTTTCTCTTGCAAAATGAAGTTCGTAAATATTTCTCATAGGTGCCAAGCTTTAACTCAAACATCTTTTGTAAATTTTTTTGAGTCTATCTTATCATTCCCTTTTTTGCAATGAGGACCTTGCAAAACTCTAAATTTGGGGGTGCGTGAGGATCGAGTCAAAGCTATCAGAAAATCAAGGATTCATTTCTTCAAAAAAAACATCAAACAAAACTTAATTCTTGCTTTATTTCCAAATTCAGTTAAAACAAAAACTTCTATATTGCCAACTCTCATAAATGTAAATAAGAAATAAAGCTTCATCAAAAGATGAGATTAAAATAAACAAGTGACGATAAGAGTTATAGTTGAGAAAGGAGCGAACTCATAAAGTACCTATGATTTTTCACTCAATGCCAAATATAAATAAATGCCGGTTAACAAAAGGTGCACAAGAGGAAGAAAGAAACCAAGAATTTTTAAAGTAATGACCATTTCACAAAAAGAGAAAATAAGATTTTCTAAAAAGAAGCAGAAGTATTTTGAGACTTAAGCTTGCCGCGTTTAGAAGTGGGAAATATTTTCAAGCATAGAGTATGCGAAGGAAAGAAGAAATGTCAGTGTGCGGGGACATTTACAAAAGCACTCTGAAAGCATTAGCGCAACAACAGAAAGAAGCATGTTTAGAATCCAAAGATGATGCTTGAGGACAAGCATTAGTTTAAATTTGGGGGTGTGATAACTTGTAGTAATACAAGTTATTATAGTCGTTTATGTAAAATAATGATGTATTCCATATGAAAATTCAAGAAAATAAAAAAAAAAGTAGGCTATTTGATTACTTTGCGAAAAGCATACTGCCAAAGAATTTCATGCCTGTTTTATTTTGTTTTTGTGCTCTTATCGCAAAATATTAAGCAAAGAAGGGTGAATCTCAGCGAATAAACCATGGTACGTGAAGTAATCCAAGCAACCTCTTCAGTATGAGGAAGTAGATGTTAGGCAATCAAGTCACTAACAGACAAAGAGGTTGGCGGAAAAGTTAGAAAAGGACAAACAGGCCAGATCACGCAGCGTAAGTAAAACTTTATGAAAGTTTAATGGCATGTGATAGTTTGTCACTGTCACTCAATGTTTATAAATAGAGTTTCTCACTCATGAAGGAGGTGTGCACACTTTGGTCGAAAAAAGCAAGTGCTTCACATTCTCCATTACCTTGAGTTTTAGGTGAGAGCTTAAAGCAAAGAGAGAGAGATTCACCACTTCCATTGATCTCCCTCACATATAAGCAAAAATCAAAGACGAAGAAAATGAGAGATCAAACTCTGTGATGTAACACTTCTATTGTATTTCCATTTTCTTGTTTTTATATTGTGTTGCTTTGTAAATAGGATGTTATGGTTGAAAGGTCTAATTTATTATGTATGAAAGCAATGTATTTCTTCTTCCATTCTCCCATATTCCTTATCTCTTCTATATATATATGATTGAATAGCTACATAGTAATGAATGATATATTCGATACTTAGAAAGTTATATTGCATGCAGTAAGAGGTTTTTTCAGTTAAGTATGAGCATCTTAATCTGGTTCATTTGAAAGAAGAGCAAAAGTAGAGATCGTAATCCCCAAATACTTGAGAACCACTTTTAGCTGAGCAAGTGGCGAAGGTTAGCTAGTTAGTTAGATCGTAATCTCCCCCAAAAAAATCAATGTAACCGACCTCCAATTTAATATAACCCTTGCAAATTTTTAAATTCAAATTCAAATTCAATCTTAAATTCTAAAAACACTTCAAATTCAAATTTAATATTAAAAACTAAAACTAATTCTAAATCTAAATCCTATAACTAAGTCAAAATCTAAATCTTAAAACTAATTCAAAATATAAATCTAAAAGCAATTCTTTAACTAAACCAAAACTAAAACAAAACAATGAGTAACTAAACCACTTGCCAAAATAAACAGTGATGACGAAAGACGACGACAAATGGCGAGACGGTGAGTGGCATCGAGCACAGTGACGGAAGCGAAGTTCTCTCCTTATTGGTCTCTCTCTCGTAATTCTCTTCTCTTTTGGTTCTATAATTTACAAAACTAAAAAGAGTGTTTTTATAGGGGTGCCTGCTTGTCACAATCGTAGCGTTTCAACCTCAAAATGGATGATTGTGTGGTACTTGTTCTAACTAGATGAACAAGTCAGCCGATCAAAATTTGAAAGGCGCAGACAAAGTCGACGTATGACGTAACATTCCTTTGCGTTCTTGGAAAATTTATTTATAAAACATGAGAAAAAAAGAAATACATTGAAAAAGACATTACAATAAGCTTTAAAGATTGTCAGTTACAAGGGAAAAAGGTTTGCTTGCAAAGAGTACGACAATGCTTGGGCGGGGATTCAACTGGTATGCCTCCCCTATAGTATATTTTGAACATTTTCAATTCTGGCAGGCTTGCCATATGAAAGAAACGTCACTCCCAAGCATTATGACTTGAAAATGAAAGCAACTAGCTAAACTATGTACAAGACATAAAGACAAGATAAATTGGGGGTATTTGGAACATACGGCCATAGGCAAACACGCCTTGGACAAGTATGACAGTGATACCCGCCATATCACAAAAATGTTGGGTGGACCCCCATATTCTTGATGCCATGCAATTGAAGTTGGGGGGAAATGAGAATTGTTATTTAACTTTTTCATTTTCTCTAACGTTGTGGACAACAAAGTGAAAAATGTGTTACCCATTCTCGACGTATTTATGCATGGTGTCGAGGAAAAGGACACAATTAAATAATATTTTCCTTTCCTCTAACACGGTAAATGTCCACGTCGGGAATAGCGGACCCATTTCTGACATATGTTTGGTTGGCGTCGAGGAAAAAGAAATTATTATTTAATTGTTTCCTTTTTACGGACGTTTAGGTGTCTAATGTCGAGGATGGATAGGCTTTGGCCGACATCAGAAGACCAACGTCGGGAAAAATTCACTTGATTGACACCTTTATTACGATGTCAGCATAAGGTGCGTTTCCTGACTTAGGGTACTTCAACGGTATTTTGTGCATCGAGAGAACCCTAATTTCTTGTAGTCTAACGATCAGACGACAATCAAATATATTTTTGCATTTTTAACTATGAAGGCATGTTGGTCATCTAACAGTGTCAATTGGGCTCGACTCGTTAATTTTTCATTTTTTTGTAAGTTTTAAAATGTTAGGACATGGACTTAATCTTTATTTTATAGTTTTCCATAAGTTCAAGTGCCCATAAAATTATTTATTTACTATTTATAATAAATTGTTAGCTATAAAGAAACATTTAACGTTTGAATTTATATTAAACTTATTATTGATAATCAATATCCAACAAATTATGTAATAGTGTGATAAGTAATAATTTATAATTATCGTGGTCTATCACTTCACTGGTAGAAAGAAAATTTTTTCTATGACATTTTTTTAAATGAGTAAATTCAGGTAGGGACATGAGTATCCAAGAGCAAATGTTTTCCTACATCTTACTTTTTAATATAAATTAAATAAATTATTTGTCAATTTTCATAAATATAACAAAACACCCAAATATTTACGACCATGAATAAAATCCATGATATTTTCATAAATTCTAAGTTTGCTCTTATATAATGCTGACCCTTTTTCACTTCTTTTTCTTTTTCTTCTTTGTGATTTGTTCATCTCCTCCTCATATTGTTAATTTCTTTATGCTATTACTTCTTCTTCATTGTACAATATTATGGTTATTTATGTAAATATTTACTAATTTCTTCATTTCCTCTTCGAAAATTTCTTTCTTTTTCTTCATTTCTCATCTTCTTCTTTTTACTTCTTGGTACAAGATACAAGATTGTTTAGACTTGCTATGAGATCGTTTAGACTTGCTACGAGATCGTTGCTAAGAGATCGTTTGGACTGGATACAAAATTATTTTTTCACTTGTGTGTGACTGATTAATCGTTGGGTATTTTTGTTATTTCACGTTGTGGGCTTATGGACTTTTTCCTTTTTTAATATTTTCGTGTTTTATTTTATTTTAAAAAACTCCTAAATTATAGTACAATATATATAGATAGGTCGTTGAAAGTTACTATGATAACTTCTCACTATTCTCACCTACTCAAATTTTACCATTTTTTTTCATAATTTTTTTAAAATATGCTTTTAATTCTTCAATATTAATAAATTATTTGATTTTACACTCTTTTTTCTACCATCAATTTGAATGTTTAACAAACATGTCTTATGGAAGAATTTTTTTTTAACATTATAATTAAACTATTTCTGAAATGTGACCTTACAAACCTAAAAGGGGTCTTTTTAAAAATATAACAATGCGGCAAAATATTTGTACGATATAGAACAATTTCAAAAATGAAGAAAGCTCACAGACCCACAATGAAAAATACCAAAAATGTTCTGTGATTAATTGTCATGCAGTGCGCATAATATATTTGAGAAATGATTTTTTAGATTTGGCTATTCTTTTCTACACGACCGTTTAGATTTGGAGCCAAAATCTAAACGATTTTTTGAAAATATTCTTTGCTACACAATCGTTTAGATTTGATCATTTAAATTTAGATAGTCAAATATAAACAATTGGGTAATGAAAAGGTAAGGTCCTTACAATTTAAGCACAAATATGTTTGGAAATGAAATTGATTGCAAAATAGTACTTAACTAAATTTGTCCTACAAAAGTAATTTGTATTTTACCCACGGGTGGATGTACGGGTGTCGAACCGAAGAGAGTGAGGCTTAGTAATTTTAAATAAAAGCTTCAAAGAAGTGATGTTAGTAAAAAAAAAAAGGAAAAACATTGAAAAGTATTTGAGGGAATCAAGTGGAACCAAGAATTGAGGAAAAAATTCATTTGCAAAGTCAATGAGAAAAATGAGGGAATGGACTTAGCTAGGGCACTAATCAAATCTTATAATTGAATTAAAGATGATTAAGAAATTATTTTTGCTTAATTAAGAGGGGTTCTTGATCAAGATTCTTTGCAAGATCAACTTGTTTGATCTTGGAAGAATTTTGATCAAGATTTCAAGAAAAGTGATGATCTTCATAGAGAATTAATTTGTATTCTTACAATATTAATTAAAGACCTAACTTGTAAAGTGAAGTTTTCTTCATAATTTTGTAATTAAAGAATTAATTGAGAATTAATTGTGCACTACAAGAAAACAAAAATAATGCAATTAATTTCAAAGAAATTGTAAAGAACAATAGAGAATCATCAAGCAATTAATCAATTTGAAGATTGGATAAGAAAGAATCAAGAATTAAAAGGAGCTTTTGTGAGACAAAGATAATCTAATTAATCTTGCATTAATTTTCATACCTAAAGTATCTCGCATACAAAAATTGAATCAAAATTAAAATCAAGAATTAAATTGACAATAAATATTGAACTTGAGAAATGAATTTAATTCTTGATAGAAGAAAAATTAGGAATTCAACAAAAATTGACATGAAATTCAAGAATTGATCTAATCTTATTACATGAAAAATTAAAGAAAAAAATTCTCAAAAAAAATATTACTCCTAAACTCACTTACCTTTGAGTAATTAGCCCTCCATCAATGAAAAAATCTGTAATTTAATTGAAGAATGAAAAAATGGCAAAATAGAGTAAATAATTCTGGAATTTGAAAGAGTTTTGGAAGAATTTGGAATTAATTTCGGAGGAAATGGTAAATTGATTATTTAATGATGAAACTAGGGGAATTAGGGCTTTATATAGAAAAAATGGAAATAATCGTCAAGGAGATTCGAACTCGTCACCTCCATGCTCGCTTGGGCTTCAAATCGACGGAAATGGTAAAATTTCATAAAGTTGCAAAATAATTACGAGTTTGCCATTGAGAAAAATGTAGAAAAAAGTGAAATATGGCTACTAGGATTCCAACTTAGGTGGGAAAGAGGCACGCGGATGAGAGGTCAAAACGACGCCGTTTCAGTGTTGTAAAATGGAAATAATGCATTGAGAGTGGTTCGAACTCGTGACGTTCGAGTGGAGTTGATTCGCGCGTGTGGGTTGATGACACGTGTCACGACTTATTTAATAAAATTCCCTTTGATGCTTAATTTGCCCATTCTCTTTCTTTTGAACTCCATTTTGAGTGATAGTTCAAAAGTGATTTTTGTTGCATTGGATTCGTATCAGAGTCTTCTTTCATATTCTGCACAACAATATCAAAATAATGAATATATGCATGATATGGATTGAGAATAAACTACATAGGAATTGATTAATATTTGCTCCAATAGGTAACCAAATCTAAACGATTTTTTACATAATTTTTTGGTGCACGATCGTTTAGATTTGGATAGCCAAATCTCAACGATTTTTTTCAATATTTTTTTATGCACGATTATTTAAATTTGAAACACGATTGTTTAGATTTTATCATTTAAATTTGGCTACCCAAATCTAAACGATTTTTTAAGATTCTTTATATATGATCGTTTAGATTTGGCTATCCAATATTTTAACAATTTTTTTTCACGATCTTTTATATTTGAAACAACCAAATAACAGTTTGAAAGAAAACATTTTAAAATAGATATGTTATTTTGGTATATGACCTTGAACCAAATAACAGTGTGAAAAAAATAAAAGAGGAAAAGAGGAGAGGAACAAAAAAAAGACGATGAAAAGAAAGGACAAACTTAAAATATTTAGAAAAAAATTATCAATTTTACGAGTGTTTTCATTTTATTACATGCGCCATCTACGTCAATTTGTTATTTTCAATTTACTTACTTTCAGTGGAAATTTTGTGATTATTTTTTCTTTGCACATATTTTCGTATTTTAATTCAAATAAATGTAGGTTTTTGCTCTATATCAATAGTACGATAAATATGATTAATAAATATGATTTTTTTTTCTTTCTTTTAATAATTGTTACAACCATACTTTGACAGTAGCTCTAACTCATATATATATCAAGTATGGTTGGGAGATTGAAATATCAAAAACTAATAATAGATCAACAAAAAAAATCTTGAATTAGAAATAACACCATAATTAGTTCTTTTATTTTAAACTTGAAGCATTAATAGAAGGGACAAGCTTAAGCCAATACATAGAAGATATTAGTCTATTTGCCATTGTCTGACTTTCATACCACCCACATAAGGGGTGTTTTGGTCGCTTTTTAAATGCTTAAAAACACCCTTTTAAGTCCTTAAAATGTCTTTCCAAACAAACTCTAAGTTTTATGTCGATCACTAATAATTAGATGGTTCACCAAATCGTCGTTGAAGATAAGCAACAATATCGGCGTCCAACTGGAAAGCTTTCTCGAGGACATCAACAGGGATAAGAGGTTTGGATCCAAACACAGCATTAGCAATGGTTATAACACCTGGATTTTGGCTACCGAGTCCAGCAAAAGCAAGTGCTGGTGTACGTCCAACGTTGAACTGAAAATGAATTAGGCCAACAGGAAACACAAACACATCTCCTTTATACAAAACTTTAGAGAAAAGTTTGTTATCTGGATTAGAGGTTACAAAGCCAACGAGGAGACTGCCTTCCACGACCACAAGAATTTCAGTAGCTCGTGGGTGGGTGTGAGGTGGGTTAAGGCCATAAGGAGCATAATCAATGCGAGCCAAGGAGACACCTAAAGTGTTAAGTCCAGGTAGTTTGTCTACGTTAACCAAGGTCACATTTGAGCCATTTGGATTATCGGTATTTCCTGGAATGTTGAGTCCTTGGAAAAAAAAATCATTGACAACTGCATATTTGGGGTCTTTGCAGAACTTGCCATTAAGAAACACTGGAAAAAGAAAGAAGATTGAATATATATACATACACATATATATAAAGATAAAAAGCATAGGAAACATAAAATTAACTTATTTAAAATAAATAGGAACTTTACTTTGAATTGTCAAGATCATGTTAAAGCAAGTGTTGTTTGAATCATGAAACTTTAAAAATGTTACAATTTTGATCTTGTATACACCTAATAGGTTTTGCTCTAAATACCATTAAAAAAAATCTCTCCAATGCATTTCATGAATTATAAAACATAAGTACTTTGTGAAGTTGATAAAATTGTAGAGAAAAACAACTTACAACAAAAAAATTTGGTTGAAAATTTTTACTTTTCACAAAGTTATTCAATCGCTAATTACTTATTATACAAAATTTTATTGGACATAATTATACACTGTTTTCTGTTCGTTATTGAAACTTAAAATGCCGGTAAAGATTAGACACTTATTTTAAGTTTAAGGTAAAACGTTTTATAAACTGAAATGATAGACAATAGTTAAAAATAAACTTCTATTTCATAAGTCATACAAAATCAAGGAGAAAATTATTTTTTTAATATATCAGTTAGTCAAATTATTCAATATTAATATTAAATATCCATAAATACCTCTAACATTTGTTATGAATGCCAGTAAAACATTAGAATATAAATATGAAAAAGGTCATCAAATTAAATGTCGGTAAAATATTAGAATATGAATATGAAAAAAGTTATCTAATTAATCAAATATGAATATGAATACCGATAGCAATATTCATAACTTGATTTTGAAAGTAAAAACAACTAAATTATTAATTTAAATAAATTTTACAAATTTTGTGACTTACATATAGATATCACAAAATTTATATTTTCAATTTTAGCATGGAACAAACATGCATAAGTGCTTACAAAATAATGATAGTTATTTTTGTTAGCATGCATTTTAATAATATCTTGAGGAAGAAATATCAAGTTCAAAATATAAAGTAGAAAGTTGATTAGATTAGACATCAAAATGAGTTTAACTCGATGACATTTGTATGAGATCTTTATATCTAAATATCTAAAGATAGAAGGTCCAATCTTCTATCTTCTAACTTCTACCTACCTTACTTATTGACTTATATTAAATAATAATAATAACAACCAAATAAATAAACATGATATAAAACTAATATATACCAGGAGATCTAGCATCATTAATTGCCACACAAAAGTCTTGCAAAGGACTTGGGTCGAACGAAAAAGCAAGAAAAGATTGCAAAACAAGACCAATAAACACAATTCCAAAACCCTTCATTCTCTTAAATTACTCTTAAAATGTGTTTTATATAGTGATGTGCAAAATATCATCTTCTATTTATAGGGAGGAGAGTAACTTGAAATACGAAGAAAAATCCCATATGTCTAAGTTCATTAAATATATATATATATATATATATATATTGATTTGTGTTCATATGGATGGATATCTACCCAATATATTCCCACTCCCACAGTGTTTTTCCCACTAATAATGTCATCACTACAAATATCTTTACATAATTTATTCATTTATTAGCTACTAATTACTTTTCCTTTTCTTTTTTTCTTTCGGACCACCGATTTTCAAAATTATTTATCGTTACAAATACTAATAACAATAATACTTGGTGAAGTTTATCTTATATTATGAGGATTTATATCAAAGGGTATAATAATAATTAATTTTATTAACAACTGTGTCTAAGATCCGTGACAATTCAACAACCGTAGAGATAGAAAAACGAATCCTTTAGGTAAAATACTATGACAATTCTACTAATTTTGTATCTCTTACTCCTTGTGGGTTTAGAATCACTTACGACATCAAACAAGAGAAAAAAGATATACATAATCCTAATTAGGGTATGAGGTATCAACTAAATCATTGATAAACTTAATCATAAAAAAAAGTGTTTGAAAAATAAAACACATCTCCATACTAACTAATTAAACTATTCTTTATAATATATAAATCTAATAAAAGCAAGAATATCATGATCAGAATATAATCAAACAAATAGATAATCAAAAGTTTTTGATTCAATAGTTGATTTTTAAATGTTGTACATATATTACAAGGACGGATCTATGATAGGATGGATGGAGGGGCACGTGTCCCTTACATAGTGTTATTTTATACATTTATACTTTCTTTTTTTAGTTTAAAAAGTACGTTGGTGCAACATAATTATATATAACTTTGTGTCCCTCAAGTTTCAAAGATTGGACTGTTCTTAGCTGTTGGGCAGAGATCTTGTATCGTTCAGGGCACGGTTTGATCTTGTTGGAATGCATTTTTTCTTTTTATTTTCTTTACACCGTTTTTAAACCATATATAAAATGTTAATATTAAATTGTTTATTAATCACAATTTTAGACTCGTCTAGTAACTATTTATAGTTATTAGTTTTTAGGCTAGTATTTTATTTTTATTATTATTTTAAAATTACAATAAAATTAATGAGTTTAATTAGTTTTTCAATTTTAACTTTGATAACTGCTTTAAGAATGTTTAATATTATTTAAAATTTTAGTTTATTATTTAAAAATTTCATAAAATATTAAAAATGCTTAAAAATTAATTGTTGTGTTAGATTTTAAAAAATTATTTTTGTTACTAATGAACGTTGAACATCGTCAAATTTTAGACTATTTGGTCATTAGTTTTAACCCACCCATTTTATTTACTTTATCATTGTTTTAAAATTACATTTAAGTTAATATAAGTTTAATGTTTAGATTTTAAAATTGCTAAATATTTAAACTTTCAATTTAAACGTTAATAAATTATTTAAAAATGAATAAATATATAATTTTTTTCTTTAGTATTTGAAAAGATACATTTACATAAATATAACAAAAGTCCTAAATATTTACTGCCCGTATAACAAAATAAGAAAAGTCCATAAAGCTCGATTAGTTTTCGTAAATTACATATTCACCCTTATTGGCTATTTTGATTATTGCAAGACAAATTTTTAGTTCTTTATCTTAGTGGTTTATTCATTTGCTTTTTTTTTGCGATTTATTCATTTGCTTTTTTAGATTTTTTTCTCTTTATTATTCTTCTTCATCTTTCTCATCCTCGACAGTATCAAGAATATTATTCCGATATCAAGATTGTTGCAGTGAGTTTTTTTTCGGTAAGAACTCTAAATTTCGTCTTTATTTGAATTGTTTAGAAGATTGTAAAATTTCATTAAGAATTCTATATTTCATTATCAAAATCATTTTTGTTTTTGTTTATGGTAAGAATTCTAAATTTCGTTTTCATTCCAATTGTCTAGAAGATTTAAATATTTTTGTAAGAATTATGTATTTCATTATGAAAAGCGTTAGTTTGAAGTTTTTCACGATCATTTACGTTTAACTACACAATCGCTTACCAATATCAACACGATCATTTACCTATATGAACACAGTCATTTACTACATTCCATATGATCACCATAGTCAATCAATCATTTACCTATTTCAACACAATCGTTTAATACATTCAATACGATCATTTACCTATTTCAACACGATCATTTAATTTGCCTATTTCAACATGATCGTTTACTACATTCAGTACAATCGTTTACCATGGTCAACACGTACGTCCGTTTAATGTATATTATTTTACTACACGATCATCTAGTCTTGCATTGAGTTTATTATCATCGTTGTTTACATTTATTCTTTTATTTAGTGATAGATGTATATCTATGTCTATTTATTTCTTTCTATCACTATTAAATTTTGTTTTTTCATTATACAATGTCTAATTCTATAGTTATTTTTTATGGAGGTCAATGGAATGGATGCAATTCTATAAGAATTACTCATGTCACACTCCATATCAGAGCACCTCCTCACTAGGCCCAAGATATGGCAGGAAGTCAACCAACACCGTTCTTCTTCTAACGACACCTGTTGAACCTGCTTAATCTGTGTAGCTCTTATCTAAATCCTTTATGACTTTAAACATAAAATGTGAAAAAAAAATGTCTATACTTGAAAACAATATTTTAAAATTTTTGCAAAACAACCTCAGGTTTACCCAACCAATAGACAACCTGCTCAAAGTCTTATATAAACAAAACTAAGTTCAGAGTTCTAGCTAAAGCAAGACCAAAACAAAACTCAACAATCTCAAACCTTCATACTAGTCTATTACAGACAACGACAATTAAGTCCTCCCTTCGTTTAATTACAAATTATCATGAATGCATGGAAAGAGTTGTACAAAAATTTAATCAAACTTCTAGTAAAGTAGGCGGAGCTTTTAACAGGCAGCAGAACCATGACCTCTACTTGTAAGGGAAATAAACATTGAAAGGATGAGCTATAAAACCCCACGAGTGACATCTTCTAAAACAAAGCATGATAATGAAAACTTTGAGCAAAATATACATAAACTTAGCAAAGCAATTTTCTTTTCAAACTTAGCTTTTAAACTTTCTCTTTTCTTTCTTTCTTATAATACCTTAAACTCTTTGTATCTACGGGAGGAAACTCTAGGCATAGAAGCCTTATCCCTCGATACAATACTTGCGAGACAAAACTCTAGGCGCCAGTAGCACCCTATCTCGCTATAGCTATCATGAGATGAAAAATATAAGCGTCCTTTAGTGATCCTCATCTCTTACCTAGTCAATGTGATAGAAACTCTAGGCATTTACTAGATACCCCTCATTGCACAACCTCTGTGCATAGGACAATCTCACTCATAGGGTTTCTATTAGATCAAGACATCTCGATAGAGACTTAAGCATATTCAAAAATCTCATGTGAAAACTTTAACTTACTTAAGTTGTCATGCTTATGAAAAACTCTTCCATTGAGCAAGTCTTAAATCTAGCTTTGCTTTGAATAATCTCTTTGCTCAAATATTTGTAGGAACTTAGCACTCAAACACATTCTCATAAATCTCATGTCTTAAGAAACATTTCTCAATTTTAATGCTTTAAAACTCTAACTCAATCATGCTTTCTCATAACTCTTTTCTAAACTTGAAACTCATGCTTTGTAATTAATTTCATAAATCTAGCATATTCAAATGCTTAAATTTAAAAAATGCTTTAAAACATAAATTCTTAAATCAAGCTTAGAAATTCATTTTAAAATCATTTTAGTCACTCACAACTTTTGGCTAGGTTCTTGGTTTATAGATTTTTTCTATTTCCTCTTGCCCTGAAAATAGTAAGAAAACTCAAGTAAATCTTGAGTTCCAACTAAAGGAAACTTATTCAACTTCTTACCTTTTCCCTTTTCTATTCAAGAGAACTCTTTTCTTACTAACATTGGTTTCTTTGAACTCTTTGGGTGGTCTTAGCTTGCTCAAGACCGGTTCTTCAAGTTTTCCCTAGCTCCACATGAGCTTGCTTGTGGAAATCTTGCATGCAAAACTCAGCGCCACAAACTTGGGCTTGTTGGACTTTGCACTATTATTTTTTGTTTGGTTGTTATGCTATGCATAATTCATTTCATAATTATATCATGCAAACTTTATTTATGTGACTAATAACAGATGTCTAGGCTAGGATTATGCGATAAAAAATGCATATCCTACCTATGTGTTGCTTCATGCATGATTAATGTTTAGTACAAGTTTTCCTCACATTTGTCCAAGTGTAAGCAAAGCGAGAAGTTTTCTAGGTAAGTCATGGTCGAACAAAGGCAATTTCTATCAAAACCTTTAGTTTCTTTAGAAGTCATGGATTTATGACAATGATTTCAATATGAACAAGCACAATAGTTTACCATAATACAAAAACAATAATATGATAAATAGTTTAATAAACAAGCCATGTGAATGTGAATTAAACGTATGAGACAACTAATTTGTATCAATATAATTTACATGTATAAGGTAAGATGACTATGGAAATGCGTAACAGGATTCTTACATGGATGATAAGAACAAGGCAATCAACCAAGAGAATTTTGTCAATGTTCTGCAAAGAAAGAAAACAGCAAACATTAGCATGTGAAGGATGCATATAAATAAATAAAGAAGAACGCACTGCAAGTAATATTTGAAGAAAAGGAATTTAGTACTTACGAAGTGATGCAAGTCCTTCATGGTGACATCTATGCCAATGATGTGTGACACTAAAACTAAAACCAGAAATCTAGTTCACTTTTTGGTTGTGGCTTTTGGCATAGTAGGTAAGCAACTAAACTGAAGTGGCAGTATAGGTAAGCAATTCAAGAATGTATGTGTGTACCTATAATGCTTTCTTTTTAAGTGTTGAATTCACCAAGCACCATATTCCCAAACGCCTGCATTATAATACAGGGTTAGCAAATGGTTAACTTATTAACCAAAAAAAATTAGATGGCAGGTGAGCATTTTTTTTAAGATTTTCAAAAAAAAAAAAAAAGAAAAAAGAATAATAATTCAAATCATCAGAAAACCAGTAAATAGCCACAAAACTCCTAAAATTTAAAGTCATCCAAATAAAACTCAGTTACTAAAAGCAGAAACTCAAAAATCTTGACATTTATAGAGATTACCTTATGGCTCCTTGAACATGTGGATTTTACAAGAATTTAGAAAACATACTAGTCATTTCTTCAAGGTCTGCAGCCCGGAGCGAAAATGATTCAACATTACTTAAGCATCTTACTATTCGATTGCTTACTAATCTCGACGCTGGAACTTGTTGTCGATTCATATCTATAATTAAATCATATATTTCAGTAAAGTTGTGTCTATCGCCTCTGATTTTAGACCCCTTATATTGAAGCAATTGAAAGTTGAAAACTATGACTATGAGAATAGAACAATCAATGCAAAAACTTGAAAGAAGCATCGAGTATAAATACCTTTGTTTATAGAGGAATGCTCAAACCTGGGAATTAAAGAAAAGACTAATCCAACTATTCTTAATCCAACAAATAGTTAAATACAAAATCCAGTTAGCTAAAACAACCCCCCTTTAGCAAAAACCCCCAAATTTTCAAACCCGACAATCTTCTCCATCTAAAAACCCTAAGTTCTCAATCCAAGGAAGAGAAGATTTTAGGGAATATAGTTTTTCACTTCAAACAAGAGATTGAAAAAAGGGAAAAAGAGAAGTATACTAGACTTCCTGATGAACATATACTTAGAATTTTAGTACAAGAATGCTAAATAACAGCAAGACTAAATCGTCACATGTAGACTCAATTATTGATTTGATTCATGAAAAGTCAACAGGTGAACTATTAACATCAACATAAAAAAAAATGTCGTAGCAAAGATTCAAACACAATACTTGACATCATCAAGTCATTGCTAAACTTAAAAGTAGTGTATATTCAGTAATTTATTATATTCTACATAGATTTTCAGACAAGCGAGACCAATCATGGCTAGATCAACATGTCATCAACTAAAAGGAAATGTAACATGGATTGTAAAAGCATTATACAATGTAACTCAGGTTCAAACCGCAAGGGGAGACATGAGACGAAATATAAAAAGACAAAAGCCATGAATGTTAAGTAAATAAAAGTATACTTGACACTTTTAACCTGTCAAGTATTGGAAAAAAAATTGAAAAATGATGCAATTTTCTAGTTTTTTGTTATTCTTGACGTTCTTTCATTTTACTTTACAGTTTTAATAAAAACTATCAAGTATTTCAAAACTGTACGCGTCAAGTAATCCTGTTTTTGTAGTAGTGCAAACAATGATTCTCATCGCATCAAACCATAATCAAACCACCATTACAATAAGCACAATAATTTCTATGCACTTAAGTCAACACACATTCCAAACTCGTCATCGAGACTTGGAATTCTTTCCTTACCTGGACCTGATATTCACATTCAACCCGCGTTATTCGAGTTACTTGGGATTTCCACCAATGTCTCGCAACATTTAATCTTTTCTTGAGACATGAAATTCATATTCAACCAGCGTCTCATACATTATTCCTCGTCTAGATCTAGGATTCACA
>JBBPDI010000009.1:11524828-11543960 GCA_037974545.1 Cucumis variabilis | reverse complement strand
TAAAATTATACCTAACACATACATATACATATTAATTAAATATACACATAACACATACACAAATAAAATTATACTAATACATACATATGCATATTAATTAAATATACACATAACACCTACATAAACATATACACTTATTCATGTACTTAACGCATACATATACATAACCATAACACATATACATGTATATACATACACATAACCATAACATACACATAATCATAACCTAAAATACGTATATATTAAACATATACATAAATATAGCCAAAAATATGTGTATATATACATACACATAACCACATATACATATAATTTAATACACATAAACACATACATATATATATACATACACATAAACACATATACATATAATTTAATACACATAAACACATATACATATATATATATACATACATACACATAAACACATATACAATTTAATACACATAAACACATATACATATATATATACATACACATAAACACAAATACATATACATATACATATACATATACATACATACACATAAACACATATACAATTTAATACACATAAACACATATGCATATAATTTCAATATTTATATCAAAATAACTTTACATATACACACATAACACACAAATGAAAAAAAAATCCAAAAAAAACGACCTCAAGACGATGGGCGGCAACGGACATACAACAACAACGAACGGACGGCGACAACAACTTTCTCCCTTGTCGATTTCTCCCTCTCTCTCAAATTTCAAAACTTTTTTTCTTCAACCATGAGATCCCCGAATGGAAATTGGATTGAAATAGGTAGGACTTTCTGCGACGTCTTCAAAAACATCGCAAAAAGTGGGTTTAAGCGACGCAGCGTTGCGAAAAATAGGCACAACAAATTTATTTTCATTCCACTTTTTGCAACGTCTGTCAGACGCACGTCGTGGAAAGATTGCACGAAAATCAAACATTTCCCCCTTTCGCAATGTAGGCCCATCCACGTCGTGGAATCCCCATAATCCGCAACGTGACATCGAAGATCCTCTATGTAATCGGCAACGTCCACTGAGCCACATCACGGAAAGCGAGAAAATGTATTTTTTACGTTCCACTTTCCATGGTGCCATGTCGCGAATTCTTGGGATTTCGCGACGTGAAGCCATTCACGTCGTGAAACATGGAAACGTTTGATTTTCATGCAACCTTTTCGCGACGAGGAAGCTTCTCAGAGTCGCATAAAGGGTTTTCTACGAATTTAAATTTTCCACTTATCCCAGGAATCTGCGACGCATGGCCTTTGCACGTCGCTGAAAGTTAAAATAATTTCTTATATATTAAACTTTCTGTGATGTGGAGAGGCTGTGCGTCGAAGAAAGTCTTGTACGGCGACGTCGTGAGCGCTACGTCGTTAAAAGTCACTTTACACTGATGCATGTTTAAGCGACGTCGTTTTTGGCGTTGCAATAAGTCTTATTTCTTGTAGTGTAGGTAACCTTTCATTGGTTATATTTGGGCGATAGAGGGGAGAGCTTGCACGACAATGTTTCATTATCATGAGTAGCAATACATGATTAGGATTGCATATTTTATTGCATAATCCTATTCTGTTATCCAGTAGTTGGAATTTTTAGAGCTATTAACGATAATCTTCGAATGTAATACTTAAGAGAACCTAAGCATGAAATGAAATCAAGCAATACACCCAATTTATATAGAAAGAGGATATTCCAATTGTTAATAGATGTCCAACATTCTCTAATGACTCCCAAATTGAGTTCATACATATCTTGCATAGACACCTTATTCGTCTGTAATCATCAACATGGAACTTTGCAACTTCTAAAAATTTGGACACTCCCTCCCTATACTCAACTAAAAATTTATTCCTAAGTTTCATCGAACCCTTGTCTGTCGTTAAAGACCTTAAACATAGCTACCATAACTGCAGGATAGCTAGAACAAATTAACCGCAAATAACTTTAATCTTTACAACCTACCTAACACTTCCAACATACTTTACAAGCTACCTAACACTTCGAACCCCCATAAAACTACTAACAAATTAAAAACAAAGTTTAAACTAAAGAGGCTACCATAATAGCAGGATAGCCAGAAGAAATAAACCACAAATTACTTCAATCCTTACAAGCGACCTAACACTTACAACAAATAAAAAAACTACCAAATAAAAAAACTTATAAGTTTAAACTACATGCTACCATAACTGGAGGATAGCCAAAATAAATCTCAACCACAAATTATGGAAATTTTAAAGCCATTACAGCCCCTACCCTCAAATATTGAAATCATTAGATCGCCTCCCTCAAACTCAATATAACCCAAAAAAAAAATCAATGTAATTGACCTCCAATTTAATATAACCCCCACAAATTTTTAAATTCAAATTCAAATTCAATCTTAAATCCTAAAAACACTTCAAATTCAAATTTAATATTAAAACCTAAAACTAAATCTAAAACTAATTCAAAATATAAATTTAAAAGCAATTCTTTAACTAAACCAAAGCTAAAACAAAACCATGACTAACTAAACCACTTGTCTGAATAAAGAGTGACGGCAGCGGACGACGACAAATGGCGGGACGATGAGTGACATCGAGCACGGTGACAGCGGCGAAGTTTTCTCCTTATTGTTCTCTCTCTCGCAATTCTCTCTTTCTCTTCTCTTTTGGTTCTATAATTTAGAAAACTTAAAAGAGTGTTTTTACAGGGGTGCCCGCCACATCACAAAAAATGTTGGGTGGACCCCATATTCTTGATGTCATGCAATTGAAGTCGGGGGAAATGATAATTATTATTTAACTTTTTCATTTTCTCTGACGTTGTGGAGGATAAAGTAAAAAACGTGTTACCCATTCTCGATGTATGTGTGCATGGCGTCGAGGAAAAGGACACAATTAAATAATATTTTCCTTTCCTCTAACATGGTAAATGTCACGTCGGGAATAGCGGACCCATTTTCGACATATGTTTGCTTGACGTCGAAGAAAAGAAAATTATTATTTAATTATTTCCTTTTTATCGATGTTTAGGTGTCTAATGTCGAGGGTGGGTGGGCTTTGGCCGACGTCAGAAGACCAATGTCGAAAAAAATTCACTTGATTGACACCTTTGTTATGGCATCGGCATAAGGCGTATTTCTTGACTTAGGGTACTTCAACAGTATTTTGTGCGCCAACAGAACCCTAATTTCTTGTAGTCTAACAATCAGATGACAATGAAATATATTTTTACATTTTTAACTATGAAAGCATGTTAGTCATCCGACAGTGTCCATTGGGCTCGACTCGTTAATTTTTCATTCCTATAAGTTTTAAAATGTTAGGACATGGACTTAATTTTTATTTTATATTTTTTCATAAGTGCACGTGCCCATAAAATTATGTATTTACTATTTATAATAAATTGTTAGCTATAAAAAAACATTTAACCTTTGAATTTCTATTAAACTTATTTTTGATAATCAATATTGAACAAATTATGTAATAGTGTCATAACTGATAATTTAAAATTATCGTGGTCTATCACTTCACAAGTATCCAAGAACAAATGTTTTCCAACATCTCACTTTTTAATATAAATTAAATAAATTTTAGGTTAATTTTCATAATATAACAAAAACTCAAATATTTACGGTCATGAATAAAGTCTATGATATTTTCATAAATTTCAAGTTTTTCCTTAATATAATGCTGACCATTTTTTCCTTCTTTTTCTTCTTCTTCATTGCGATTTTTTCATCTACTCCTTATATTATTAATTTCTTTATACTATTACTTCTTCTTCATTGTACAATATTATGGTTATTTATGTAAATAATTACTAATTTCTTCATTTCCTCTTCCAAAATTTCTTTCTTCTTCTTCATTTCTCATCTTTCTTTTTTCTTCTTGGTACAAAATACAAGATTGTTTAGACTTGTTACGAGATCGTTTAAACTAGAAGGGTACAAGATCGTTTAAACTTGGTACAAAGGTACAAAATCGTTTACACTTACTACAAGATCGTTGTTAAGAGATCATTTGGACTGAGTATAAAATCATTTTTTCACGTGTGTGTGACTGATTAAGCGCTGAGTATTTTTGTTATTTCATGTTGTGAGCTTATGGGCTTTTTTCTTTTTTAAAATTGATCTATACGATCTAAATATTTTCGCGTTTTGTTCTATTTTTAAAAAAACTCCTAAATTATAGTACAATATATAGAGATAGGTCGTTGAAAGTTACTATGAATGTATAACAAACATGTCTTATGGAAAGAAAAAATAATTTTAATATTATAATTAAACTATTTCTGAAATGTGATCTCACAAACTTGAAAGAGGTCATTTTAAAAATATAACAAAGCGGCAAAATATTTATACGGTATATAACAATTTCAAAAACGAAGAAAGCTCACAAGCCCACAATGAAAAATACAAAAAATGCCTCATGATTAATTGGCATGCAGTGCACATAATATATTTGGAAAACGATTTTTTAGATTTGCTATTCTTTTCTACACCATCATTTAGATTTGAAGCCAAAATCTAAACAATTTCTTTTAAAATTATTTGCTACATGATCGCTTATATTTGATCATTTAAATTTGGGTAGTCAAATATAAACAATTGGGTAATGACAAGCGAAGTTGAATACGTAAAGAATTATGAAACGGTAAGGTCGTTACAATTAAGCACAAATATGTGTGGAAATGAATTTTTTTTGCAAAATAGTACTTACCTAGATTTTTCCTACAAAAGTAATTTGTATTTTACCTTACCGTAGTTGGTGGATGTACAAGTGTCGAACCCAAGAGAGTCAGGCTAAGTAATTTTGAATAAAAGCTTCAAAGAAGTGATGTTAGTAACAAAAGGAAAAGCATTGAAAAGTATTTGGGGGAATCAAGTGGAACTAAGTATTAAGGAAAAAATTATTTTGCAAAGTCAATTCACAAGAAAAAGAAAGTAAAGATTGAAACTCAATGAGAAAAATGAGGGAATGGACTTAGCTAGGGCACTAATCAATTCTTATCATTGAATTAAAGATGATTAAGAATTTTTTTTTTGCTTAATTAAGAGGGGTTCTTGATCAAGATTCTTTGCAAGATCAACTTATTTGATTTCGGAAGAATTTTGATCAAGATTTCTAAAAAAGTGATGATCTCCATAGAGAATTAATTTGTATTCTTGCAATATTAATTAAAGCCGTAATTTAGAAAAGTGAAGTTTTCTTCATAATTTTGCAATTAAAGAATTAATTGAGAATTACAGTTAATTTCAAAGAATGCAAAGAATAATAGAGAATCATCAAGCAATTAATCAATTTGAAGATTGGATAAGAAAGAATCAAAAGTTAAAGGGAGCTTTTATGAGACAAAGATAATTTAATCAATCTTGCGTTAATTTTCATACCTAAAGTATTTTACATACAAAAATTGAATCAAAATCAAAATCAAGAATTAAATTGACAATAAAGGTTGAAATTGAGAAATGAATTTAATTTTTGATAGAAAAAAAAATAGGAATTCAACAAAAACTGACATGAAATTCAAGAATAATCTAATTACATGGAAAATTAAAAAAAAGAATTCTCAAAGAAAATATTATTCCTAAGCTCACTTACTTTAAGTAATTAGCCTTCCATGAATGAAAAAATCTATAATTTAATTGAAAAATGGGTAAAATGAAGGAAATAATTCTAAAATTTGAAAGAGATTTGAGGAGAATTTGGAATTAATTTGGGAGGAAACGGTAAATTGATTTTTTAATGATGAAACTACGGAAAATTAGGGCTTTATATAGAAAAAGATGGAAATAACCGTCAAGGAGATTCGAACTCGTCACCTCCATGCTTGGTCGGGCTTCAAATCGACGGAAATGGATAAAATTTCAAAAAGTTTCAAAATAATTACGAGTTTGCCATTGAGAAAAATGTAGAAAAAAGTGAAATACGGCTACTAGGATTCCAACTTAGGTGGGAAAGAGGAGCGCGCGCATGAGAGGTCAAAACGACGCCGTTTCTGTGTTGTAAAATCTGGAAATAATGCGTTGAGTGTGGTTCGGACTTGAAACGTTTGGGTGGAGTTGATTCACGTGTGGGTTGATGACACGTTTCACGACTTATTTACTAAATTGCCCTTGATGTTCAATTTGCCCAATCTCTTTCTTTTGAACTCCGTTTTAAGTGATTTTTGTTGCATTGGATTAATATCAGTCTTTTTTCATATTTTGTACAACACAAAATAATGAATATATGTCTGATATAGATTGAGAATAAACTATATAGGAATTGATCAATATTTGCTCCAATAGGTAACCAAATCTAAACGATCTTTTTCACAATTTTTTGGTACATGATCATTTAGATTTGGATAGTCAAATCTCAATAATTTTTTCAATATTTTTTTGTACACGAACATTTAAATTTGGGACGTTTAGATTTAAATTTGGCTACCCAAACCTAAACGATATTTTTAAGATTCTTTGTACGTTTAGATTTGGCTATCCAATATTTCAACAAATTTTTTTTCACGATCTTTTATATTTGGAACAACCAAATAACAGTTTGAAAAAAATAAAAGAAAAAGTAGAGAAAAAGATGATGAAAAGAAAAAAAAATCGCAAAAGAGGAAAAGAGGAAAAGAAGAAAGATGATAATAAAAAAGGGCAAACCTCAAATATTTAGAAAAAAATTGTCAATTTTATGGATTTTTTCATTTTATTACATGGGCGTAAATACATTGTGGATTCGTTGTTTTCAATTTACTTACTTTCAATTGAAATTTTCTGATTATTTTTTCTTTGCACATATTTTCGTATATTAATTAAAATAAATGTAGGATTTTCTCTGTATCAAATAAATATGATTAATAAATATGATTTTGTTTTCTTTATTTTAATAATTGTTACAACCATACGTTTACAGTAGCTCTAACTCATATTTATATCAAGTATGGTTGAGAGATGTGAAATATCAAAAACTAATAATAGATAAACAAAAAAATCTTAAATTAGAAATAACACCATAAGTTCTTTTATTTTTAACTTGAAGTATTAATAGAAGGGGCAAGCTTAAGCCAATACACAGAAGATATTAGTCTATTTTCCCTTGTCTAACTTTCATACCACCCACATAAGGGGTGTTTTGGTCGCTTTTTAAATGCTTAAAAACATCATTTTAGTTCTTAGAAAGTCTTTTCAAATAAACTCTAAGTTTTATGTCGGCCACTAATAATTAGATGGTTCACCAAATCGTCGTTGAAGATAAGCAACAATATCGGCGTCCAACTGAAAAGCTTTCTCGAGAACATCAACAGGGATAAGAGGTTTGGATCCAAACACAGCATTAGCAATTGTTATAACACCTGGATTTTGACTACCAAGTCCAGCAAAAGCAAGTGCTGGTGTACGTCCAACGTTGAATTGAAAATGAATTAGGCCAATAGGAAACACAAACACATCTCCTTTATACAAAACTTTAGAGAAAATTTTGTTATCAGGATTAGAGGTCACAAAGCCAACAAAGAGACTGCCTTCCACAACCACAAGAATTTCAGTAGCTCGTGGGTGGGTGTGAGGTGGGTTAAGGCCATAAGGAGCATAATCAATGCGAGCCATGGAGACACCTAAAGTGTTAAGTCCAGGTAGTTTGTCTACATTAACCAAGGTCACATTTGAGCCATTTGGATTATCGGTATTTCCCGGAATGTTGAGTCCTTGGAATAAAAAATCATTGACAATTGCATATTTGGGGTCTTTGCAAAACTTGCCATTAAGAAACACTGGAAAAATAAAGAAGATTGAATATATATACATATAAATATAAAAAAGCGTAGGAAACATAAAGTTAACTTATTTAAAATAAAATAAGAACTTTACTTTGAATTGTCAAGATCATGTTAAAGCAAGTGTTGTTTGAATCAATTTTGATCTTGTATACACGTAATAGGTTTTGCTCTAAATACCATTAAAAAAAATCTCTCCAATGCATTTCATAAATTATAAAACATAAGTACGTTGTGAAGTTGATAAAATTGTAGAGAAAAACAACTTACAACAAAAAAATTTGGTTGAAAATTTTTACTTTACGCAAAGTTATTCAATCGCTAATTACTTATTATACAAAATATTACTGAACACGATTATACACTGTTTTCTATCCGTTATTGAAACTTAAAATGCGGGTAAAGATTAGACACTTATTTTTAGTTTAAGGTCAAATTTTTTATGAATTGAAATGATAGACAATAGTTAAAAATAAATTTCTATTTCATAAATCATACAAAATCAAAGAGAAAATTATTTTTTGATATATCAGTTAGTCAAATTGTTCAATATTGATATTAAATATCCATAAGTACCTCTAACATTTGTTATGAATGCTGGTAAAACATTAGAATATGAATATGAAAAAGGTTATCTAATTAATCAAATATGACTGATAGCAATATTCATAACTTGATTTTGAAAGCAACAACTAAATTATAATTTAAATAAATTTTACAAATTTTGTGACTTACATATAGATATCCATAAAATTTATATTTTCACTTTTGGCATGGAACAAACATGTATAAGTGCTAGCATGCATTTGGAGAAATACCAAGTTCAAAATATAAAGTAGAAAGTTGATAAGATTAGACATCAAAATGAGTTTGACATTTCCATGAGAGCTTTATATCTCCAATCTTCTAAGTTCTACCTACCTTATTTATTGTCTTATATTAAATAATAATAACAACGACCAAATAAATAAACATGATATAAAACTAACATATACCAGGAGATCTA
The DNA here is from genome assembly GCA_037974545.1 of Cucumis variabilis. Classification (NCBI taxonomy): domain Eukaryota; kingdom Viridiplantae; phylum Streptophyta; class Magnoliopsida; order Cucurbitales; family Cucurbitaceae; genus Cucumis; species Cucumis variabilis. Next base: position 11,535,187 of record JBBPDI010000009.1, on the reverse strand, counting down.
GCATCATTAATTGCCACACAAAAGTCTTGCAATGGACTTGGGTCGAACGAAAAAGCAAGAAAAGATTGCAAAACAAGACCAATAAACACAATTCCAAAACCCTTCATTCTCTTAAATTACTCTTAAAATGTGTTTTATATAGTGACGTGCAAAATATCATCTTCTATTTATAGGGAGGAGAGTAACTTGAAATACGAAGAAAAATCCCATATGTCTAAGTGCATTAAATATATATATATTGATTTGTGTTCATATGGATGGATATCTACCCAATATATTCCCACTCCCACAGTGTTTCTCCCACTAATAATGTCATCACTATAAATATCTTTACATAATTTATTCATTTATTAGCTAATAATTACTTTTCCTTTTCTTTTTTTCTTTTGGACCACCGATTTTCAAATTATTTATCATTACAAATACTAATAACAATAATACTTAGTGAAGTCTATCTCATATTATGAGGATTTATATTAAAGGGTATAATAATAATAAATTTTCCGGGCCAAGTGTTGCAATTTTGATAAAGTTGAAATTAAAATTTATTAACAACTGTTCCTAAGATCCGTGACAATTCAACAACCGTAAAGATAGAAAAACGAATCCTTTAGGTAAAATACTATGACAATTCTACTAATTTTTTATCCCTTACTCCTTGTGGGTTTAGAATCACTTAGGATATCAAACAAGAGGAAAAAGATATACATAATCCTAATTAGGGTATGAAGTATCAACTAAATCAATGATAAACTTAATCATAAGAAATGTGTTTGAAGAATAAAACACATCTCCATACTAACTAATTAAACTACTCTTTAAGATATATAAATCTAATAAAAGCAAGACTATCATGATCAGTATATTAGTTTTTAGGCAAGTATTTTATTTATTTTTATTATTATTTTAAAATTACAATAAAATTAATTAGTTTAATTATTTTTTCAATTTTAACTTTGATAACTGCTTTAAAAATGTTTAATATATATTTAAAATTTTAGTTTATTATTTAAGAATCTCATAAAATATTAAAAATGCTTAAAAATTAATTGTTGTGTTAGATTTTAAAAAATTGTTTTTGTTACTAATAAAACTTGAACATCGTCAAATTTTAGACTATTTGGTCATTAGTTTTGACCTACACATTTTATTTACTTTATCGTTGTTTTAAAATTACATTCAAGTTAATATAAGTTTAACCTTTAGATTTTAAAATTGCTAAATATTTAAACTTTCAATTTAAACGTTAATAAATTATTTTAAAATGAATAAATATATAATTTTTTTCTTTACGTATTTGAAAAGATACATTTACATAAATATAACAAAAATCCTAAATATTTACAACCCGTATAACAAAATAAGAAAAGCCCATAAAGCTCAATTAGTTTTCGTAAATTACATATTCGCCCTTATTGGCCATTTTTATTATTGCAAGACGATTTTTCAGTTCTTTTTTTTATTATTCTTTGTGATTTTTTTTTTTTTTTGCGATTTATTCATTTGCTTTTTTAGACTTTTTCCTCTTTATTATTCTTCTTCATCTTTCTCATCCTCGACAATATCAAGATTGTTTATATTCCTATATCAAGATTGTTGTAGTGAGTTTCTTTTCGGTAAGAACTCTAAATTTTGTCTTTATTTGAATTGTTTAGAAGATTGTAAAATTTCATTAAGAATTCTATATTTCATTATCAAAATCATTTTTGTTTTTGTTTATGGTAAGAATTCTAAATTTCGTTTTCATTCCAATTGTCTAGAAGATTTAAATATTTTTGTAAGAATTATGTATTTCATTATGAAAAGCGTTAGTTTGAAGTTTTCCATGATCATTTACATTGAACTACACAATCGCTTACAAATATCAACACAATCATTTACCTATATGAACACAGTCATTTACTACATTCAATACGATCACCATAGTCAAACGATCATTTACCTATTTCAACACAATCGTTTAATACATTCAATACGATCATTTACCTATTTCAACACGATCATTTACTACATTCAATACGATCATTTGCCTATTTCAACATGATCCGTTTACTACATTCAATACAATTGTTTATCATGGTCAACACGTACGTCTGTTTAATGTATATTATTTCACTACACGATCATCTATTCTTGCATTGAGTTTATTATCATCGTTGCTTACATTTATTCTTTTATTTAGTAATAGATGTATATCTATGTCTATTTATTTCTTTCTATCACTATTGAATTTTGTTTTTATATAATACAATGTCTAATTCTATAGTTATTTTGTATGGAGGTCAATGGAATGGATGGAATTCTATAAGAATTACTCATGTTACACTCCATCTCGGAGCACCTCCTCACTAGGTCCAAGATGTGGCATGAAGTCAACCAACATCGTTCTTCTTATAACGACACTTGTTGAACCTGCTTAATTTGGGTAGCTCTTATGTAAATCCTTTATGACTTTAAACATAAAATGCGAAAAAAATGTCTATACTTGAAAACAATATTTTAAAATATTTGCTAAATAACCTCAGGTTTACCTAACCAATAGACAACCTGCTCAACAGTCTTATATAAACAAAACTAAGTTCAGAGTTCTAGCTAAAGCAAGACCAAAAAAAAACTCAACAATCTCAAACCTTCATACTAGCCTATTATAGACAACGACAATTAAATCCTCTCTTCGTTTAATTACAAATTATCATGAATGCATGGAATGAGTTGTACAAAAATTTAATCAAACTTCTAGTAAAGTAAGTGGAGCTTTAACAGGCAGCAAAACCATGACCTCTACCTGTAAGGCAAATAAACATTGAAAGGATGAGCTACAAAACCCCACGAGTGACATCTTCTAAAACAAAGCATGATAATAAAAACTTTGAGTAAAATATACATAAACTTAGCAAAGCAATTTTCTTTTCAAACTTAGCTTTTAAACTTTCTCTTTTCTTTCTTTCTTACAATACCTTAAACTCTTTGTATCTACGAGAGAAAACTCTAGGCATGGAAGCCTTATCCCTCGACACAATACTTGCGAGACAAAACTCTAGGCTCCAGTAGCACCCTATCTCACTATAGCCATCATGAGATGAAAAATTTAGGCATTCTTTAGTGGACCTCATCTCTTATCTAGTCTATGTGATAGAAACTCTAGGCATCTACTAGATATCCTCATCGCACAACCTCTGTGCATAAGACAATCTCACTCATAGGGTTTCTATCAGATCAAGACATCTCGATAGAGACTTAAGCATATTAAAAAATCTCATGTGAAAACTTTAACTTACTTAAGTTGTCATGCTTATGAAAAACTCTTCCATTGAGCAAGTCTCAAATCTAGCTTTGCTTTGAATAATCTTTTTGCTCAAATATTTTCAGGAACTTAGCATTCAAACAAATTCTCATAAATCTCATGTCTTAAGAAATATTTCTCAATTTGAATGCTTTAAAACTCTAACTCAATCATGATTTCTCATAACTCTTTTCTAAACTTGAAACTCATGCTTTGTAATTAATTTCATAAATCTAGCATATTCATATGCTTAAATTTAAAGAATGCTTTAAAACATAAATTCTTAAATCAAGCTTAGAAATTCATTTTAAAATCATTTTAGTCACTCACAACTTTTGGCTAGGTTCTTGGTTTATAGATTTTTTTCTATTTCCTCTTGACCTGAAAATAGTAAGAAAACTCAAGTAAATCTTGAGTTCCAACTGGAAACTTTTTCAACTTCTTACCTTTTCCCTTTTCTATTCAAGAAAACTCTTTTCTTACTAACATTGGTTTCTTTGAACTCTTTGGGTGGTCTTAGCTTGCTCAAGATCGGTTCTTTAAGTTTTCCCTAGCTTCACACAAGCTTGCTTGTGGAAATCTTGCATGCAAAACTCAGTGCCACAAAATTGGGCTTGTTGGACTTTGCACTATTATTTGTTGTTTGGTTGTTATGCAATGAATAATTCATTTCATAATTATATCATGCAAACTTTATTTATGTGACTAATAACAGGTGTCTAGGCTAGGATAACATGATAAAAAATGCATATCCTACCTATGTGTTGCTTTATGCATGATTAACGTTTAGTACAAGTTTTCCTCACACTTGCCTAAGTGTAAGCAAAGCGAGAGTTTTCTAGGTAAGTCATGTTCAAACACAGGAAATTTCTATCAAAACCTTAGTTATAACACTTACTTCTCTACCAGGCGGTAGGGTAAGGTGTATAAATGCCACGCCCCACCCAATTTTCACACCACGCACGCGAACAAATGGAGGGCATGCCGCCTAAACATTCAATGCATCTTTCTCGCGTTAAACGCCTAGTACGCAAAATTACTTCATAAATTAAAATTTTAAACACAAAAGATGATATTAAAGGAAAGAAGAACATTTCATTTATAAACGACTATAAGGGTACATTTGATCATTGGTACTCAAGTCCTCCAAAAGAGACAAAATACAAACTTGATTAGACTTGACTCACCTAACCCTACATGTTATACGAAATGACAATGGCCACTACCAAAATGATGCGAGTAAAAACCACAAAAAACGATCATGACTACATGTACAATGTTGTCCTTCGCTACCTAGGTGGGGGGAAATGAAACAAACATTTGAAAGAGTAGATGAAAACGTCTAGTAAATGGGTTCTTTTTATAGTCACCTTAAATAAGTCAAGTTGTAGAAATGCCTTACACTCAGATATAAGAAATCAACATTTCAACATAGTAATTTATCATTTTATAGTTTATTGTAATGTATGCCTCTCGCATACCGGATATTCATTTCGCAAAATGATTCTGCATATTTTATTCACACTCTTGTACCTATTTCCTCGGCTCAAGTGTTTACAACACTCTTTTGCCAAGTTGTGGCTATACGAAGTAAACTCTACGTGTATCGCAAATTCCATCAATTCCTCTATGCGTTATTCATCTTCCAATGTCAGATCACACAACAAGCAAAGGGCATCTTATACTAGATCACACAGCAAGTATGAGGCATCCTATTCAAGATCACACAATATGAATAGGAAATTCTATTCTAGATCACACGATAAGAATAGAGCATTTTATCCCAAATTACATAATAAGAGTAAGGCGTCTTATCACTGAAGGTACAAGGTCAACTTATTTTGAAACATAACGTTGAGTCTCAACATTTAAACATAAAGTAGTACAGTGTCCAAAAAGTACATATGACAACATTCCTTTTCACTAGTAAAATTACTTACGTTGGCAAGTGGAAAACATGCAGAAAAATGATACGATTCATGTATTCGAAAGAAGACTATAAAGTACTAAATAGGATTTTGGAAGTTCTTTTCTTTATTTGGAAATTTTCATTAAGAGAACCACTCACTGCTATGGTCGATCAGTTTCCATGCTTAGCTTTACAGGCCAAAGTCTCCTTGCTCATTTAGGAATCTTGATGAGAATGAGTTTGTCCCTTGTCTCAAATCCTTGAACTTTCTAGTTTTCTCTCTTAGAAACATCAGGATAAAAGTAATTTAAAACGACTCAAACTCTCTATTTATAAACTTTTTTAAGCGAGTCTTTCCATAGCGAAATGATTTCTCTAACTAGTGGCAAAAGATGGTCTGACACTAAAACACCCTTATCTTGAACTTGGATTGGGCGGCTGGGTCACATCAATCGCTGACCTATTGATATTTACATCACATCACCGTCTCTAAGTGAATTATGTTAACTTGTTCGTTTGATCGTCGCACACCCTCTCCGTGTAAAGGTTCTATCGTGTAATTTATTAGTAACTTGCATTTTACTAAAGGAGTCTCTTCACGCAATATTGTTATCGTAAAGCCTTCATTGCATTGGCTATATTCACTTAGGGCCTTACAATAAAACTAGGCTAATCTAAGTATTTATGTCATGCCCTGCCCCAACTGTCATTCCATGCGACCAGGTGGGGACATGCCGTCTAGACATCCATCGCGTAGCTCTTTGCAAGACAACATGCAAACATTTAGTAAGCAGAACAACTCCCTTCACTTCTCTCTTCGCAAAGTTCTTTACTTGAACTTTTGAGACCTTCAAAACTCTTTGCAGTGGAAAAACAACTCTTAAACCTAGCTCCATCGTCTGGTACTTAATACTTAGCACTAACCAACTTTAGCTTCCAGGCGATAAGTACAAAAGATAAAATACAGCAGAATAAAATAAACCTCCTCTCTTTATTAACTCAACACTTTACACGGAGTTCTCAAATTACAAATACATTCTTTTTCTTTCTTGCATAAAAATAAAAGCAACTAAAATCTACAAGTCTTCCTTCTTCCACCAAGGTGTTGCCCTTCGTGCCAAGGTGGTTTGGAGTATAAGACAAATTTTTTTCTTCACTGCCAAATGCTGCTTCTTGAGAAGGAATACCTAAAGGTGTAAAGACCAAATTTCTTCCTTCCCACGATTGCCTAACAACCCAACTTAAGGACAATATTTAGGGCTTCATTTCTCTGACTCAATTCTTTAGCTCTCTTGCTCCCTGAGCTTGGCCTTACAAACCTAGGTGTTGTACTCACCTTCCTTATGAACCAAGTCATCTGTGTCAAGGAGCAATTTGCTTACCAACCTGCTTCTTGAACACGAGGTATAATGACACGACTCTCACATGCATAAGCTTACAGAACCACTCTACCTTCCCTCCTTTACTTGGCTTCTACATCTGAGATCCATCATTTTCTTGGCTTCAACGCTTGACAACCTAGGGAGGGAAATCTTAAAACGTAAGTCAAAGGGACTCAGTGAGTGATGGATTGGAGAAAACCTTTTATCAAGAATACAAGAAATTCTTATAATAAAAAAAACAAGGTTAGAACATTACTACAAAACTGTCAATACTTGACGAGTTTTACCTGTCAAGTATTTGTTTACTTAACATTTTTCAATGCGTCGAGTAATCCAGTGTCAAGAATAAGAAAAGTTTACTTGACAGTTTTTAAGCTTCAAGTACAATTTATACTTAACAGGTAAAAAGAGTCAAGTATATGAGATTACTTGACGCTTTTTACGTGTCAAGTAATCCAGTGTCAAGAATAAATGAGTTTTTTGTTTGACAGTTTTTATGCGTAAAGTAAAATTATACTTGACAGTTTATAAACATTAAGAATTTGTTTATTCTTGACACGTTTTGCATGTCAAGAATTTTTTTCTTTCAAATGAAAAATTGTACAATTTAAAATACCCATATAATTATATTGCACTTGTTTTGAAATCCAACAATGGTATCTAACATGATCAATTGAACTATTTACGTTTCTTAAATCAACCCAAACTTTCAATTAAATAACTAACAAATTACATATATATCATTGAACATATACATAGTTGGTCATTACATTCTTACAACATAGAAACATATCGTTCTTATTCATATTACAAAATGAGTTATGAACATCGTTCTTAATCATAAAATACAAAGTATATGTAAAATAAGAAACAAAGACATCACCCTCCTCCAAGCACCACAACACTCTTAGATAACTCCAAACTGATCAAAATCTCATCAATTGTTATCCTCAACTCTTTGAAATCTACAAACAAAATAAGAATAGCATTAAAACTAAGAACTTTAACCTACTTAGTATAGACTTCAATCTACAAGTAGAACCATACATTCCAGAATCTTTCATTGATTGCCAAAGGTAAAAGTTTACCCGACTTTTTATTATATGCAAAACCCCTAGTTAATGATTCACCTATTTAGTATGTACTTTTGTTTTTCACTTTTTTTAATTTGAACCCATCGTTTTCCTTTTATATGAAAGTGAAATCTAGGTCAATAAAGTATAAAGTGCTTGAAATTTTGTTTAATGAAGAAGCTCCCCCATCATTCTAAATTTCAATTCCTTTCTTTTCTTCCCTAACATAAAATGATGATGTGTGCATAGTACGTGCATCTTACATAGTACATGTATGTTTCACATTTATTTGAATGTTTAAAATATAATTTAATTATATGTTTATGAAGTGTGACACAAAAAATTTAATTTCAAGTGGAATATTATTATGTTATTGCTCGCTAAAAGACCCACCATATTTAAACCAGCAAAACAGAATATGAATGTGAAAAGAACCTTCCATTTTATATATGTATATATATAAAGGTATTCTCAGTTTCACAAACATTTTAAAGATGTGTCTTATGCAGTAATGGCTAACAAATAGGTTTAGTTTCTTTAGAAGTCATAGATTTATGACAATGATTTCAATATGAACAAGCACAATAGTTTACCATAATACAAAAACAATAATGATAAATAGTTTAATATACAAGCCATGTGAATATGAATTAAACGTGTGAGACAACTAATTTGTATCGATATAATTTACATGTATAAGGTAAGATGACTATGGAAATACATAACAGGATTCTTTGAATGATAAGAACAAGGCAATCAATCAAGAGAATTTTGTCAATGTTCTGCAAAGAAAAAAAACAGCAAACATTAGCATGTGAAGGATGCATATAAATAAATAAAGAAGAACACACTGCAAGTAATATTAAAAGAAAAGGAATTTAGTGCTTACGAAGTGATACAAGTCCTTCATGGTGACATCTATGCCAATGATGTGTGATACTAAAACTAAAACCAGAAGTCTAGTTCACTTTTTGGTAGTGGCTTTTGGCATAGTAGGTAAGCAACTAAACTGAAGTGGCAGTATAGGTAAGCAACTCAAGAATGTATGGTGTACCTATAATGCTTTCTTTTTAAGTGTTTAATTCACCAAGCAAATGGTTAACTTATTAACCAAAAAAAAATTAGACGCCAGGGGAGCATTTTTTTTAAGATTTTCAAAAAAAAAGAATAATTTAAATCATCAGAAAACCAATAAATAGCCACAAGACTCATAACATTTAAAGTCATCCAAATAAAACTCAGTTACTAAAAGCAGAAACTCAAAAACCTTGACATTTATAGAGATTACCTTATAGCTCCTTGAACACGTGGTTTTTGCAAGAATCTAGAAAACATACTAGTCATTTCTTCAAGGTCTGCAGCCCGAAGCGAAAATGATTCAACATTACTTAAGCATCTTACTAATCGGTTGCTTACTAATCCAGACGCTGGAACTTGTTACCGCTTCATATCTATAATTAAATCATATATTTCAGTAAAGTTGTGTCTATCACCTCTGATTTTAGACCCCTTATAATGAAGCAATTGAAGGTTGAAAACTATGACTATGAGAATAGAACAATCAATGCAAAAACTTGAAAGAAGCATCAAATGTAAATACCTTTGTTTATAGAGGAATGCTCAAACCTGGGAATCAAAGAAAAGCCTAATCCAACTATTCTTAATCCAACAAATAGTTAAATACAAAATCCAGTTAGCTAAAAAAAACCCTTTAGCAAAAACCCCCAAATTTTCAAACCCGACAATCTTCTCCATCTAAAAACCCTAAGTTCTTAATCCAAAGAAGAGAAGATTTTAGGGAATATGGTTTGCACTTCAAACAAGAGATTGGAAAAAGGGAAAAAGAGAAGTATACTAGACTTTCTGATGCATATATACTTAGAATTTTAGTACAAGAATGCTAAATAACAGCAAGACTAAATCGTCACATGTAGCAATTATTGATTTGATTCATGAAAACTCAACAGGTGAACTATTAACATCAACATCACAAAAAATGTCGTAGCAAAGATTCAAACATAATACTTGGCATCATCAAGTCATTGCTAAACTTAGTAGGGTATATTCAGTAATTTAGTATATTCTACATAGATTTCCAGACAAGCGAGACCAATCATGGCTAGATCAATGTGCCATCAACTAAAAGGAAATGTAACATGGATTGTAAAAGCACTATGCAATGTAACTCAGGTTGATGTAACTCAGGTTCAAACCACAAGGGGAGACATGAGATGAAATATAAAAAGACAAAAGTCATGAATGTTAAGTAAATAAAAGTGTACTTGACACTTTTAACCTGTCAAGTATTAGAAAAAAATTGAAACATGATGCAATTTTCTAGTTTTTCGTTATTCTTGATGTTATTTCATTTTACTTGACAATTTTAATAAAAACTATCAAGTATTTCAAAACTACAGGCGTCAAGTAATCCTGTTTTTGTAGTAGTGCAAACAATGATTCTCATCTCATCAAACCACCATTACAACAAGCACAATAAGTTCTATGCACTTAAGTCAACACGCATTCCAAACTCATCATCGAGACTTGGAATTCTTCCCTTACCTGGACCTGAGATTCACATTCAACCCGCGTCATGCGAGTTACTTGGGATTTCCACCAATGTCTCGCAACATTCAATCTTTTCTTGAGACATGAAATTCATATTCAACCAGCGTCTCATACATTATTCCTCGTCTAGATCTAGGATTCACA
>JBBPDI010000009.1:11509344-11524728 GCA_037974545.1 Cucumis variabilis | reverse complement strand
TTATATATTCAAGAGATAGAAGGAGAAGGGGTTTAGCATATGTAATCATATTTACCTTCTTAAAACCAGGAAACAAAGTTTCACATATATCATCAAAGATATTATAAGTACACGCCTTCATATTCCTGAAAATATAAACAAAAAGTTAGAAAAAGAGGAAACAATCCGATGGGGCGGGGCAGGGGGGATTCGTATGGCTCTAAATGTAGGATGTGATAAAAGATCATTCTCATATTTACATATTACCCATTGCAACATTCAAGAAGTTAGTGCACAACAATGGAATGCGACGACTCAGAGATCTTAAGTGATGTCTTTACGAGGGACAGAAAAACACTATGAGGAAATTGTTAATGTATATATAATATTTATTTATTTTTCTTCAGTAGGATTTTGCCTACTATATTTTTCGGGTTAAGATTTTAGCTAATGGAAAACAGTGGACATGCGTAGTGGAATTATGGATAAATTTTATCCTAAATGCATATAAACCATTTAGAAATTAACATGCATCACTACCCTAATTAAGTGGAATTAGGGTTAAGGAAAAAAGAAACCTCTGAAGCTTTCTGATCCTCGTAATCTCATCACAAACACAAATCCATAATCATCACTAGTGTAAACCTGAGATTTTCCTTGGATTCTTTGCTATTGTCATTTAATATAGGAAGTTGAATTTAAATTATTGAAGAAAAACGGCAATGCATTTGGTTTAAGTTGTGTTAATTATTTTGGATTTTAAAAAAAACAAAAAGAGAGAAAAAGAAAAGAAAGGAACAAAATGGAAATAAGATTTATATATTATTTTTGTATATATTTTTTCTTTTTTAAAACAAGAGCATTAAGAAAAAGAAAGAGGAAAAGAAGGAGAGGAACTCCTTCGGTGCAATTTTTTTTTTCACTCTTCTTCTCTACAGCTAAAATTCCTTCTCCCATTTCTCATCCTTTTTTATTCAACAAGTTCAGAGTTGTGTTGAGGGAGGATTTGAAAATATTGGAAGCAGAGATTTTGCACTTTGGAGGTTGAAGAAGATAGGAAATCGCAAGCTTATGTCATTTCTCATGGCAAATTGAATTCACACAAACATCCTCTTGTTTTTATGTTGGTTTGAAGTGCTCAAGAGGAATTAAAATGTGAAGCTTTTTTTTTAATGTTTATTCAACTTCTAACAATGTAAATGAAGCTTATTAAATTTTGATGTTAGATTAGTGTTTTTCGAAAAAGGCATTTAGGTCTCAGTTGGGTGTGTGAAATCATGAAGCCTCTGTTTTGTTGAGTTTTTCAGATTGTACAAAGCAAGTTAGAAGCTCTATTAGGTATGGTTGAAAATCTTATTAAAGTTTCTACAACGTTCATGAAGAACTCTTGAGCTAAAAATGATTGGAAGTAAGCTTAATTTCAAGAACAAGTCAAAGATTAGCAGGAGGCTTGATTTTGGACAACCTTTGTTATAGGCGCTTTCTATAGCAATCTATTAAGAATTTCATTTTCCTTCCTTTAAGTACATTGTATAGGAGTTCAAAATAAAGATTTTAATATAATGAACATTAATTTTGGTGAAGTATTGAGAAAGTAATGATTATTTGAAGTAGTATTGTTTCATCTGGAAAATGCTGGGAAAATTTTGAAATGTTGTATTATACCAAAGTTTAAAATTAATGGATGTCATCTTTTCTGCATCATCTTAAGTTTAGTATAAAGATAAGGTTCTGATGCTCAAATTTGGTTTGTTTGATAGGCGGAGTCTACACACCAAGGAACTAGCATAAGATTGTGAGTGACAAACGAATTTCAAAACTGATTTTTAACTATTATTTATAATTGTGTTTCTATGCTTGAATCTAATTTTATGAATAATACATGATTTCTATAAACGGTTTCAAGTCATAGTTTCAAGCTAAGGTTTTATGATGAAATATACATATGAGCACGTTATTTATCTACTTTCTGAAAAGTAGTTGAAATGGTATCATTTTAAGAAAGTATTATTTTTTTTCCACGAACGATCTGAGTAAGCTTGAGTTTTACAAAAATTAAAGAATAGGAGGCATGATTTAATATTTTCAAATGACTTTCTGAGATTTCTGTTAACTACATGATTGAGATGTTGAGCCCAAGCTATATGGTATTGTGTGCATGCAAGTTAGATTCCATTATTGACATTGAGTGTACTATGTACCAACGATGTTGTCGTGAGTGCTGGATGAGTCCCACTACAGCAAAGATGATGGGAGTGTTAGGTGGGCCCAACTACATTGTAGAGCTAGTAAATGTTAATTGTACTGGGCGTGTCCTACACAACATAGATTTTGTCATAATAGTTAAAATGTTTAATATGTTTGGTATGCCTTGCTATTTTTCAATGACAAATTTGCTAAGTATTTGAGAAAGCTTAGTCACTCACTGAGTTTTATAGCTTACTCTTCCAAAATATTTTTTTTCCACTTTCCAAGTAGAGATGAAGCTTTTGGTACCTGATAGACTACCTTAGTCTGTTGAAAGCTCCCAAATTGTTAGCCTGTACGTGGGCAGAGTTGTACATAGAATATGTTTTGTTGTGTGTATATAGGTGTTTGCAAGATTTAGATATTGTAAAGTTTGTGTAAGCTTTGGGTGTTATGATTGTCCAAACTTTTGTTGGATATCCTTCTAATTATGATTTTTTCATCAGGTTTGATGGCTAACTGAGATGTTTAAGGGTCGCATTTCATGTATGTGTATGGATTGTCTAGGGTCCACAGTGTTGTGTTCATATAGAGTATTTTATATACAAGATTAGCATGTTTATCAGGTTCAAGAGTTCAGAACAGTCGATAGGTATCGTTAGATGAGAGTGATGTCAGTCAGCTCACATTGTCTTCTAGGCTAAGCTAGTAGTAGCTTGGAAGGGGTGTGACAACTAGTGTTGACCCACTATTTTTTGTAATCAGAACCAGGTGGTGGGACCCAATAAATGAAGTAATTGAGAGAGTGAGATGAAAATTAAAGCAAGAACTAACCTTTACTATAGGAGAGAGAAGTGAAATCTTTTTGGAAGAGTTAAAATTGAATAATTTAAAAAATTATCAAAACTTTTTGCATGTTGGAGAATGAATTTTCAAAACATTGTAAAAAAATAAAATGCAAAATGCATGTAAAATCTTCACCTACGATCAACATCTCACAATCCATTCAATCTTAATGGACGAGGTGTTTATATCTCATGTAGTCACTTATCTGACTAAGTGTTAGTGTGAATATCCAACTAAGTTTTAGTGTGAATATCCAACAAAATATTAGATTTTCCCAATAACGTTAGTCCAAGGGCAATATGGTTATTTGACCATTCAAGTCAAAGTCAAAAGCTAGCATTTTGACATTTTACAATTTTGTCCGTCTTGACTAATTTTAATCTCCTGAGCATGAATCTGCATTTATTTTTTTGAAATTTAAATCAAATATAAATATAAATTAAGTCAAATGTTGTTTTGACTTTTTCAACTTTGACCATTTTCATCAATTTCGAGCTTTCAATTATGAATCCACATTCATATTTTAATATTTAAATCATATATCAACATAAAACTCTATCTCAAAATGGTAAATGGCGGTTATATCACATATATTCTGTTAGAATTTATATCCTAAAACTCGTAGTTTGTAGTTTAAGTTATTTTATTCAATAAAGTGGTTATTGAGGACTTAATAGCGAAAATTGAATGTTATAATCTTGAATCCAATAAACCAAGGTTCTGAGACTATCTAGAGTAAACTTGAACTTTATGTAAAGACATAAATGTGCATCAAGTTCAAGTTCAAGTTTGTAGTTTAAGGTTGGACGCCTTATTTTGGGGACACTATGGTTGCGGCCCGCTTTGTAATTAGTAAAAATGATGTGATTATGAATCATTCATATAGAGACATGAAAGTTGGGGCATTCTATATAAAGATTTTACATAAGACTATAACCATGAAATAGTCACTTTTAAGTTATAACAAAGTTGACTGTTTAAAACAGACTATTTCAATTATTGATGACTTAGGTATCTTAATCTTAATCTTGAGCTAACTATAAACTTCTATTCAAATGAAATTATCTCCTTAGATCTGCACAAATGAGCGCAGCTCAACAATGTTGGCTCAAAACGTCTCACTTTCAAGGGTAAGACTAGGTGGATAGCTAGGGACAGTGTGAAAGACAGAATTCACTCATACCTGCTTTAGGGTTACCAGATAGGTTGTTTCCTTAAGGATTTAATCCAAGTCTTGAATAAGGGCCCCCACCCTTTCATTGGCCTGAAATGAATTCAGTTTATAGGTTAGATCTTAAACCAATTGTTCAATAGTAGATCAGTGAGACTTAAGAAGCAAAATGTAGTCTCAAGAGTAAAACAGTTTTTGACCCAGTCGAGGATACGTAAAACCTATCAAGGATTACTTACTGCTCATGGTTATATCTATAATAAGCGGAGTACAACTACAAAATTTTAGTAGAATGACCTCTTAGTTAACCAATGTTGATTAGCTCGATCAAAAAAAGTTTAACTAGTTAATCCTTGATCGTTGAAGCCCATTATCTAAAGGTCCATTAGGTTCCCCTGCTAGCTCATATGGAACTAACTTCAAACATTATGTTGGAATATTTGAATTGTTTCAATTAGGTAAAGAGAGAGAAATCAACAAATATATGTGCTATCATCATTGGTTTGAGATAGAAATTTATGTTTAAAAATGACTTAAATATTAAAAATATGAATGTTGATTCATGTTCAGAAGCTCGAAATTGATGAAAATGGTTAAAGTTGTAAAAAGTCAAAACTTTGACCGATTTTTATGTTCAAATGTGATTTGAATCTAGAAAAATAATGCAGATTCATGCTCGAGAAGTTTGAATTAGTCAAGACAAACAAAATGGTAAAAAGTCAAAATGTTGACTTTTGACTTGAAAAGTCAAAGTTAGACTTTGACTTGAATGGTCAAATGACTATATTGACCTTGGACTAAAGTTAGTAGAAAAATCCAATATTTTTTTTAGATAATTCCACTAACACTTAGTGGGATAAGTGTCTACATGAGATGTAAACACCTAGCCCACCTAAGTTTCACTAATGGTTAGTGAAATGTTAGGTGTTAGAGATCTGTTAGACTAATTACATACAATTTTACTTGTGATTAATTTATTTAAATGGTTTTTTTTATTTTTCAAAACTTTTGAAAATTTTGATAATTTTAATTTACAAAATGATATCAAATTCATTTTTCTCTCCCAAATCTCAAGCATAAAATCAAACCTCCAATTTTCCATCTCTCAATTTCCTTCACCTATCGGGTCCCACAACCTAGCTCTAAATTAAGTAGGTTTTGTAATTGGTCAGGGTCTAGTTGGCTATAATTTTTTTCAAGGGTCTGTAAATTCTATTAGAGTCATTAGAGTTGAAAATAGGTTGTAATTGCATCAACCAGGAGATAGGCAAGGTGAAAATTGGAGAAAAGTAAATAACAGACCCAAAATCAACTTCTACCTGACATGGGTCCAGACCACAACCATTGTGGTGCACTTCAACAATCTTGTACGTTGGCTCGACCTATGCTCCACCCATGCCCCACGCACCCGACGTCCTAGCCTGACCTACCTCACGACCCACAGCCATGTAAGGGGCACTCGTTTCTTGCAATCCAACCTGTACCCGATGATCTGACCAGGTTCGTAATGACCTACTCCAACGCACCACTCATCCAATCGGCTTTGCCTAATCTAAACTCTGTTTTGACCAATTCCAGTGACCCACATGGCTAGTGCAATTTTAGTGGTCTTACAGTCGGTTCAAAGGGTTCGAAAGTGGTATTTTACTTCCTAAATTATTGTTATATTTATTTAGTTATTAGCTTAATTTAGAAGCAAAAAACTAGTTCATTTTAACGTGTTTTAATTATTTATACATGTGATGTATGCTTTAATTAAAATTTAAATTATATGTGCATAATGTATGTCATATAGATTTAAAACTCCATCATAGGTTAACATGTTCATGCACTGAAAGTAAATTATAATGGTAATAATGTATAGTATGTATGTTAATTAATTAATATGATTAATTAATTGAGGCATTTTTAAAAATAGTAAAGTAAATTAAAAATATTTACAAGCTATAGAAAAATTTTGGATTCTATCAATGGCACTGATATCATTGTCTATCAATGGCACTAATAGAATCTGAAAAAATTATGTTATATGTTGTATATATTTTGTCAAATTTGCTATTTTTGACAATTCTCCTTTGATTAATTAAATTAATTTTGATTAAATATGATTTAATGAAATTATTTCTTTCTTTATTTTATTTTATTTTATTTAATCAAAGGTTAACTTTTATAAAAAAACAAAACACCAAAATATTTGCAACCTGTGTAACAAAATCAAAAGCCCATGAAGTCAACCATTTTTAAAATTATTTCAGGTCTGCCTTTCATTTCCATCTTCTTTATTCTCTTCTTCTTCTGCAATTTTTCTTTTATATTTTTTTGAAATCATGGTCTTTGTTTTCAATCAATCATAAATCTTGTTTTTTTTCAAAGCGTTATCTGGTTCAAGATCATGTACCAAATATAAAAGATTTTGGTAGACGATCGTTTAGATTTGGCTACACGATCATGTACCAATCTAAATAATCTTGGTACAAGATCATATACCAAATATATTATGCACGCAAGTGGCCAATTAATCACGTGTTGATTGGGACCTTTTTTTGGTATTTTTCATATTTGGTAAGAGGGCCAAATTGAAATTTGAAGGGAAAACAAATTCACAAGATTAATCACAGACTGTTAATCAACTAGGAGTCACCACCACTAGAGAAGGAACGAGTGATGTAAAGGAAAGAGAAGTTGTGGGTAGACCATTACAAAAGGAAAGGATGTACACTCTAGGTCACCAGAAAGTGGAGGAGGCACCAGACATCATTACTAGTATGTTATTTATTTGAGTTTGTTATTTAAAGTTAAGTAGAATGTTCTGAGCAATCATCACTTAAAGAGGTTACATAACATAATACGTAGAGTTTTCAGCTAAAATTATGAGGTAAGAAAAATAAGACACCTTTCCACAACTATGTGGAAGGAAATATTTTCATTTAAGTTATAGATTGTAAGATATTAAGCTCTAAAGTGAAGTTAAGGTTCTGAGCGAAAAAAATGGTGTTCTGGGAAATGTTGGTGATTGGTCGAGTGTGAGGGGTTGCTAGGCGAGATGGACATGCATTTTAGGTTAAAGAAGGTTAGTGTGTGCGTTAGGCTAATGTTAGACACACATCCTACACGTAAGACAAGACACGTGAATGGGTGTACGACCATGCGAGCACTACACTTGAGAGATGGCCTACGAGAGATAAATAAGGCATGCGCGTAAGCCCCCTTACGAGGTTAGCATGTGGCAAGGTCTGCCCAAACTATGCATGCACCTGCCAACCTCTACTACCTACCCCCTATTCACTTTGATATTAATCTATGCAAACACTCTCCGAAGGGAGTCCACTCCTATGCATGGTCCAAAACCCTACATAGACCTCACGATGTGAGCTCTTAGGGACGCTAGAGCTAAAAAAATACATTACTTCTCTAGCTGAAGTGTTCTATAACGGTTTTTAAGGGTAATAAAACTTCAGGATTTATATTTAGGCTAACTTAAACAAATCCTAAGTCTAGGTAAAACATCCAAGTATAACCATTATACAAGATTTGAACCTCTTATGTCTAGGTGATAAACCATTTTTATTACCTCACACCTCTCACGCATGCTCATAAAACTAGGTTAACTAGGCTCAAGAACTGATTATGATCTCCAGGTAGGAGGTATTCCGTAAATCGTCAACTTAAGAACCTCCAACCTTAGTCATCTTATCTGACTTGTTGACAAGATCGAACCAGGAACTCGAAACTCAAGTTTTCGGGTCTATAGAGTAAATTCAGGTCTATCTTCTCCTTTTCTTCAATTTTTAGCATTTCTCTCACTCGGTTGAACCAATTACAGCCTAATTTAGTTCAAACCATAAATTATGGTCATTTGATCTTTTAAGTCAAAAGTCAAAAGTCAATATTTTGACTTTTAACCATTTTGTCCATCTTGACTAATTTCGATCTCCCAAATATGAATCTGCGTTCATTTTTTCAAAACTTAAATCACATTTGAATATAAGGTCGGTCAAAGTTTGACTTTTCAAAGTAAAAAAATCAACAATTTAACTTTTTACAACTTTGACCATTTCCATCAGTTTCGAGCTTCCTAGTATGAATCCGTATTCATATTTATAGTATTTAAATCTCATTTAAACATAAAACTCTATTTTTAATCTGAAATTCGAAGGCTATATCACATATACTTGTCGGTTTCTCTATCTTCTTCAAATCCGAACCATTGACTTATTCCATCACACCGTTTTAAGTTTATTCCATATGAGCTAGCAGGAGAACCTAATGGACCTATAGATTATGGGCTCAAACGATTCAAGATTAACTAGCTAAACTCTTTTAGATCGAGTTAATCAATATTTGTTAACTAACGGGTCATTCCTCTAAAGTCCCGTAATTGCACTCCCCTCACTATAGATATATTTGTGTCCATTTGATAAAACGATAATTAGTAAGTTAATCCTTCACAGGTTGTTCGTAATCTTGGTTGGGTTAAAATACAATTTTACCCCCAAGACTACACATTGCTCTTTATGTCCCACTATTCCACTATTGAACAATTGGTTTAAGGTCCAACCTATAAACTTAATCCCTCTCAGGCCAATGAGAGAGTGGGGCTCCTTGTTCAAGACTTGGATTTAGTGCTTAAGAGAACAACCTATCTACTAACCTTAAAACGAGTAAGAGTGAATTTTGTCTTGCATACTATGTGCCCAGCTATCCACCCGATCTTACCCCTAAAATGGGAGGCTTATTAGGCCAACTCTGATGAGCATCCCTCACCTATGCAGATCTAAAGATAATCTCGTGTGAACAGGATAGTTAATTTTAAATAGTAAACGGTGTTATAACGTAAAAATGATTATTTCATGGTTCAATCTTATGTAAACACTTTACGTAGGATGCCCCCACTTTCATGTCTCCATATGAAGGATTCAAAATCACCTCGTTTGTACATACTACAAAGCAGGCTGCATCTATAGATTCTTTAAATAAGGCGTCCAACCATTATTCATATACTATGGACTATTTAGGCTATATACTCGAACTTGATCCACATTTATGTCTCCACATAAAGTTCAAGTCTACTAAAAAAAAAAACCTTGTGACTTAGTTTATTAGATTTAAGATTATAATATTCAATTTCTCAATAACGATTTTATTGAACATAATATGATTAAAAACTACAAGTTTTAGAACAAAAAATTCCAACAATAATTATGTTGACTTTAATAAAACTGACTATTTCGTTTATAGATATCCAGTGTAACTTAATCTTAATCCTGAGCTAACAACGAACTTCTGTTCACACGAAATTATCTTTATATCTGAATAGGGTAGCTCAACAACATTGGCCCGATAAGCCTTTCATTTCAGGAATAAGATCGGATGGATAGCTAGAAACATTAGGTACAAGATGGAATTCACTCTTACTCGCTTTAGGGTTAGTAAATAGGTTGCTCCCTTAATGATTGAATCCAAGTCTTGAACAAGGGGCCTCACCCTCTCATTGGCCAGAGAGGGATTCCATTTAGAGGTTGGACCTTAAACTAATTGTTCAATAGTGGATCAGTGAGACTTAAGGAGTAAGATATAGTCTCGAGGGTAAAACAATACTTTGACCTAGCTGAGGTTATGAACAATCTATGAAGGATTAACTTACTTATCATGGTTATTTCACATGGACACAGATACATCTATAGTGAGGGAAGTGCAACTACGAGACTTTAATGGAATGACTCATTAGTTAACGAAGGTTGATTAACTTGCTCTAAAGAGTTTAGTCAATTAATCTTGAATCGTTGGAGCCTTTGATCTATAGATCCATTAGGTTCCCCGCTAGCTCACAAGGAATCAACTTAGAATATTATGATGAAATAATTTGAATTGTTCGAATTAAGTAAAGAGAGAGAAATCGACGAATAAATTTGATATAGTCATCGGTTATAAGTTTAAGATCAAACTTTTATATTTAAATGTGATTTAAATATTAAAAATATGAATACATATTCATATTTAGAAGCTCGAAATTGATGGAAGTGGTCAAAGATGTGAAAAGTCAAAATGTTGACTTGACTTTGAGAAGTTAAATTTTGACCCTCTTTATATTCAAATATAATTTGAATTTTGAATAAATGAATGTGGATCATGCTCAAGAGGTCAAAATTAGTTAAGACAGTTAAAATGGTAAAAAGTCAAAATGTTAACTTTCGACTGAAAAAAGTCAAACTTTGAATTTGATGTAAATGTCAAATTACCATATTGCCCTTAGTCTATTTAATTAATAGTAGTTGTTGAGATTTGGAAAGCTTATCACATGCATGTGATTTTCAAGTGGCTTCATGCATCCAAGACACCTAACCCACTAATAGTAAGTAGAATGTCAAGTGTTGAGATGAAGGAAGCCCATTACATGCATTCTTGCATGTAGTTTGCCTAAAACATGGTTTAGTGTAAATGGAAAAGAGGACTCTTATTTTTTGTGGTGAGATTTGATTTTTTAATTTGGAATTACAAAATAAACCAAAAACTCATTTTTCCCTCAATAAAAATCTCAAAAAACTAAGTTCTTCTAAAATAATTCCACCTCTCTCTATTTCCTCCACCATTTGAGTCCCATAATCCAGTTTTAAGTCTGAGAATAGTGGATGAACACTAGTGGTAGTTCCAGTTTCAAGTTCGTAGGGAGATTACGAAGAGTTCGTGAGGAGATTACAAGGATAGAAAAGCTTCAAAGGTGAGTTTTTCTATTAACCTCATCTTTGTCTAAATTAAGGTTACAATGCATGTTAATTACTAAAGTGTTTAGTTGCAATTAGAGTAAAATTTCATCTTTATTATGTTGCGCATGTTTTCATTTTCCATAAGCAAGATGCACCAATAAAGAATCAACAAACCATGAATCTCTTTCAAAAGCATGAGAGATTCAATTTCAACAGTGAGAGTTTGATAATTAATCTATTAAGAACAAAGACATCTCGACAATTTCAGCAGTGACAGTGAGAGTTCTTCAATGAATGTCAATGTATATTTCCAATGATTAATTTCACCATTGACCAAAAATGAATCATTTTGTCAAATAAAATATATTTGGATCTTCATTGTTGCATATATTTCAATTACACAAATATGTGTGTAATATAATTTAGAGGTAAAAGTAGACAAATTTTCTATATGTGTTTTCTATAGAAAGATTAATTATATATAGTATATGAATATCATATATTATTAGAATTATCAATCTCTCTAAATGATATCGCATATCTCCACTAGATTTCTCTTATAAGAGAATAAAATATATCAATTATACATTTTGCTTATCTAGGCAGAATAGTATTTTCTTTTCCAAAACTTTTAATCAAGTCTACTGAACTTAATATTATACTTGATTTTTTAACTTTAAGCATTTGAATTTTGGACATATTATATACTTTTAAATATAATATGGATAAATGTACAATATGCAAAACATAAATATTAATTGTATTCTCTTCACGATATTCAAAAGAAATTCAATTTTCTCATTCATATATTCATATACAAGTGAAAAAAAAGAAAAGAATAATCGTCTCTTGAAGAGGTTGTAAGGAACTGGTAATATCTAAATAATATCATATATAAGAGGTTAAAATAAAAGTTATGATCCGAGAGACACAAATAAATGCTCAAAGTTCACTTTTATACATTGCTCTCTCCTTTTCATCACTAAGGATTATAACTTTTCAAATAGACTCTTAATATACGACAAGTGCAAAATTATTGTATCTTTTTCATCACACATTTGAAAATATAATCCTCGTATAAATATTTGTAGTTAGAATATAATAAATATAAAATCCTCATATAAATATTTATAGTTAGAGTATAATAAATACTTCTTCTCTATTAACATAATGTTGACCTTAATTACTAAATATACATTCACTTCAGGGAATTATTGTATCTTTTTAATCACACATTTGGAAAATAAAATTCTTGTATAAATATTTCTAGTGGGAATATAATAAATATAAAATCCTCATATAAATATTTGTAGTTAGAGTATAATAAATACTTCTTCTCTATTAACACAATTTCGACCTTAATTACTAAATATACATTCACTTCAGGGAATTATTGTATCTTTTTAATAACACATTTGGAAAATAAAATCTTCGTATAAATATTTCTAGTGAGAATATAATAGATATAAAATCCTCATATAAATATTTGTAGTTAGAGTATAATAAATGCTTCTTCTCTATTAACATAATTTCAACCTTAATTACTAAATATACATTCACTTCAGGGAATTATTGTATCTTTTTCATCACACATTTGGAAAAAAAAATCCTCGTATAATATTTCTAGTTAGAATATAATAAATATAAAATCTTCATATAAATATTTGTAGTTAGAGTATAATAAATACTTCTTTCTCTATTAACATAATTTCAACCTTAATTACTAAATATACATTCACTTTGGGGAATGCTATAAAACTATTTAGTCAAAATTTATCTTCTTTTTTTTTTTATAGAATATGCACAATATCTAATACAATGTGTCAAACTTTCTCTCTCAAATTGTTAATACAAGAGCAAAAACATTTTAATCTGTGCAACTACAAGTCCAAAACAAAAACAATGAGCACTGACTGATTTATGCAACTTCATGAGTATTAAATCAAAATTGAGTTTAAAAAGTAATTAATTATCATACCTAACTTTCATAATCTTTGTCACGTGAGAATTTAATCAAATATATATAATAACTTTTTATATAAAAATTTAATGTGTGTTTGGATTATTTATGAATTTTTTTTTCAATAATACATTTTCTTGTAAACACTTTCTTTAAAATACTTTTAAAATTTAAACACTTACACATCTGGCTAGATCTTTTTATAAATGTTTATATACATAATTGTCTCAAATTTTGGTTTTGAGTGTTTTCTTTATAGTATATTATTTTTCAATCTCATTTTTTTAAAAAAATGCACTTTGAAAAGTTACCAAACATCTTAATTTTTTCAAAATATTTTTTTTTCAAATTTAAACACTTTAAAAGATAATACAAACACGCTTTAAGACTCACAAAATTCATATGAAAATAATTTAAATATTCAAAAATAGTAGTTACATATAGTGTGGTTGCAAAGTCACCTTCTAAGATTGATATCTTGATACAACAAGTTGTCACTACTACATGCCTGAAGCGTGACAAACAAATGAGTTAAAAATAATAATAAAGATCAAGTAGCCAATTGATGACTTAGATAAGAAAATAGATTTTCCAAAAACAAATCCTAATTGAAAGTACCATAAGAATCTTAAAGTAAATTAGGATAGTAAAGAAATCTCGATTGGTTAAATGTCATAACAAGAAAAAGGTGGAACTCATATACTTAAATAAGCTGGCAACACTTTGGCATACAACGTTGCTTATGATATTATTTATGAAAATAAGTATTATGTACTTAGATATATTGAACAATGTCTCTATACATAAATGATTGACTTCTGTGAAAAGAAACAATCCAATCAAAATAAATTTATTTTTCAAATCATGAGAACTAATAGTTTAGACAATAGATAATGTCAAACATGCGAGATACGAGTGAGCATTTGTAAGGAAAACAAATAGAATGAGGTTACATTATATAAAGCAAGATAAGTTTCATAATTGCAAAAAACTGGTATTGGTTATATGGGGAGGTGTATTCTCTCATAGGGGATACAGTATCATAAGATATCTAAAATATTAGGTTGTGTATACTAAAGTATACACATCAAGAATGTAATAATTAAATATTTATATGAATCTCTTAATAATTATATATACATCATAGAGATTCT
The DNA here is from genome assembly GCA_037974545.1 of Cucumis variabilis. NCBI lineage: Eukaryota > Viridiplantae > Streptophyta > Magnoliopsida > Cucurbitales > Cucurbitaceae > Cucumis > Cucumis variabilis. The sequence goes on along the minus strand of JBBPDI010000009.1, from coordinate 11,510,727 downwards.
TATAAAAGTTTCCAACGAGTATGATATAATCATTTTATTAAATATTTGTCAATAAAAAATCACAATATATATGATGATGATGATTTGAGCAAAAATTTATGTAGAAATTTTAAAAGCAATTAAAGTTTCTTAAGAAATAATTTGAGATGATAAGTTTTATCTTATCTTGCAAATAAACCATAAAGGAGATGAAATTGCATCGATTTATGCATAAAAGATCTTATATCAACTAGTTCCATCATTGAACATTCCTAGGTTGGTTCATTCAATTGGTATGCAAAAATAATTTCATATGATATCACATATTGAATAACTTTAGGTCATAAAGAACCATAATTATGGAAGCACAAGTGCACTTATACCTTTACTAGTTTATCCGCTGGTGTATTTTGGTAACTTTGGTGCATAAAAATAATATCCCTCTATATAAGATAATGAAGTAGAGAGATATGCATGTTGTGTTTTATTTAAAGAATTAACTCATATCGATTTATTTTATAGTAATAGATCTAGTTGGTTGTGAAGATGCATGTTATCTATATAATGCATAAGAACTAGATCTTACTTGTACATGAAGAATAGTTTTATATTATGGTCATTTATGAAGTAGATTATATAATAACTTTTACTTTAGTTCATGTTGAAATCTTGATGATTTATGAGGTTAGTTGATAATAGTATTCTTATGTGCAGGTAGTAAAACATCAAATGACAACATCAATATTTAACAAATTTCTTCCAAAGATGACTTGAAAGACTTATTGATGGAGGTGCTGTCTCACACCAATATTTGAAGTTACCCCACAACATTTGCACGTGACAATCAAAAGTCATCAAATGATACTTTCATGAGGGGAGTAAATGTGCTCCGCTCTTTTTCTCTAGACTACGATTTTATCCCACTGAATTTTCCAATCAAAGTTTTAACGAGTTAGTTGTCAAAGGTATATGAATAATGTATTCTTTATACTTTCAAGAGATTTTTTTTCAATGAAGTTTTTTCTAATAAGATTTTGACGAGACATATAATTTATATACAATGGACATATAAAAGGGAATTATTACAAATATTCTAATAAATTGTATTTAAATATTATTAAATGTCCACAACCTCCTTATATTACAAATTCATCTACTAACATCTCTATCAATCTCCATAATTATTTTGTCCCCTTTCCATGTTTTGTCTTGTAACTATTATTCTTATTACACATTATATCTTTCTTTCTTCCTCCATTCTCACAACAGATTGTTGAGATCATTTGTAAAGATATAAAAGTACACATTATATCTTTCTTTCTTCCTCCATTATCGTTCTCTTGTATTGTTATATTTATTCTTCTTTTCTCTCCATTTCCTAACATAATATTATCTAAAAATTTC
>JBBPDI010000009.1:11497988-11509244 GCA_037974545.1 Cucumis variabilis | reverse complement strand
ACTCATGAGATCATTATGAAGGAGCACTTGGAGGATGAGTCCAAAAAGAAGAAGAGCATTGCATTAAAGACTATCTCTTTAGAAGTTGATCCCGAAGATGAGGATGGCCTTGATGAAGATGACATTGCTTATTTCTCACGTAAGTACAAAAATTTCATAAAAAGGAAGAAATATTTCAAGAAACACCTATCAACCCAAAACAAGAACAACAACAATATACTGCAAAACAGGAACTATATGAATGTACGGCTGAGTCGCAGAACATGCTCTCTTTAAGACGTTTCGCGGCTCTGCTCAAGAATGTGCTAATAGATAAGTACCCCGTCATCTCCAGGATAAAACAGCCTCTCATATACAACTGACTTTGTACAAAAATCAGCTTGCAAAAAATAAAATTTACTCAAAGACAGACACAATGTTTATGCTCGAAAACTTTTAGAGAGAATTTGGAAGTAATGTTCTAAAATTGATATGTCAAAATGAGAGGGTAAAGAAAGTTTTTAAAAAAATTAGAAAAAAGAATATATAAATATTATTTTTACCTCTCCACGCCTCGTTCGACGGACAGCAGCAGCGCCCACGTGGAGGTATTAGGACACTGATGTTTTAATTCGCTCATAATAATGTTTTCTATTTAAGTACATAACAAATTGAGAATTATTGCCAATTTGTTCAAATCATCTTCTTAAAGCTACACCATCTTATTCTCCAACTCCGTTAGGAAGTAACTAGCATATATCTTTTTAAAAGTATTGTCGTGCAATTGCTTCACTCAGTTGCTATACATTCAAAGTCACACCAACAAATAAAGGTATAATCCCTCTGTCATGTAACCTATTGAAAATTGTAGCTGAGAATAGAAAGTTACAATAGTAAAGAACAATAACAGTAACAATAGTGACAGAAATAACAGTAAACAGCAACCGCAAAAACAGCAGCAACAATAAACAGCAATCGCAAGAACTGCAACAATAGTAAGTATGAACAACAACAATATACTGCAAAACAGGAACTATATGAATGTACGGTTGAGTCGCAAAACATGTTCTCTTTAAGACGTTTCGCGGTTCTGCTCAAGAATGTGCTAACAGATAAGTGCCCTGTTATCTTCAGGATAAAATAGCCTCTCGTATACAGCTGACTTTGCACAAAAATCAGCTTGCAAAAAATAAAATTTACTCAAAGACAGACACAATGTTTTATGTCAAAATGAGAGGGTAAAGAAAGTTTTTTAAAAAATTAGTAAAAAGAATATATAAATATTATTTTTACCTCTCCACACCTCGCTCGACGGACGGCTGCAGCACATGCGTGGAGGTATAAGCATATCTACGTTTACCTATCTCCTCTCTCCTTCCAAAACTTGGGTGTCCTAAGGGTCCAAACCCATAGATCAAATGATGAGTATAAAAGGGAGCTTCCACATTTAAAATTAAACAATGTGGGAATGCATTTGAGAATAAAATAATATTGTAAATCCCTTTCACAAAATTTTCATCCAATAATTCCCCACTCGAAATTTTTTTACTATCAGTCCCCTACTTGAAATTTTTTAAAAACATTTTCATCGAGTAGTGTCTGGTTTCTATGATACTAATCATAAATAAAGGTGTCCAGTAACTTGAACCTTTACGTAGTGACAATAATTTAAAGTATCGTAAAGTAACTCGTAGTTTTGAACTTTACTTCTAGTACTATTGCACACAGTATTATTTGAGTGAAGTTCTAAACTAGCCTGTGCTTTATGGACATGCAGGTATATCCCAGTTTAGTGAATGCTCTAGGAATCTGCCCAGAATTCCATAGGAAGCGGCCCTCACTTCCACATTCACAAAGGTGAATCTATCAAAAGTATTCCTATAGCTGGATACTCTACTTGATATCAAGTATAGATTTCATTAAGAACAATGTTTAGCCTCCTCGTACGCTTTAGGATATCATGCTAATCACTTAATCATAAGAATGGAACTCCTAATATAGCATGATTCTCTTTATATTATTTATGATCTATTATTACCCATTGAACTTGTTTCTTGGGATCTCCAGTCTTACAAGTTGGGTTTACCTCACAATAGTTCATAATTCATTTTTCAATAGGCTTGAGTCCCATTCTTTCTGAGGTTTTAAAAATCTTTCTCTTGCTAGTCCTTTCGTCAAATGATCAGTCAAGTTGTTATCAGACTATACGTAATCCGTTATCACTGTACCAGTAGTAAGAAACTCTCTAATGGTTTTATGCTTATGACGTATTTGTCGTCTCTTACCGTTACAATAAAGGTTCTGAACTTTTGCGATAACTACAGTACTATCACAATGGATTAGTATGGCTGGTACCAGTTTTTTCCAAGTGGGAATCTCTGATAGCAAGATTCGAAGCCAGCTTGCTTCTTCACTAATGATAGCTATTGCTATCATTTCTGACTCCATCGTTGACTGGGCTAAAATTGTCTGTTTCTTGGATTTCCAAGCAACAGCTCCTCTTGCTATATTAAAAATGTAGCCACTTGTAGCCTTTGAGTCATCTAAGAGGGAGTTTCAATTAGCATTGTTATATCTTCAAGCACAATGAGACACTTTTGACAATGTAATCCTAAATTTTGTGTCTTCTTAAGATATCTCATCACTCTTTCTATAGCATTCTACTGTTCTAGACTAGGTTTGCTGGTAAACCTACACAGTAATCATACAGCGTAAGCTAAGTCTAGTCTAGTACAATCTGCAACATTCCTCAAACTACCTATGATACTAGCATAAATGAATTGGTTAACACTATCACCAGTGTTTTTGAATAAGTTAATACTAGAGTCATAAGGTGTACAAGCTGGTTTACTGTCAAAGTAGTTATACTTCTTTAGAAGCTTTTCTATGTAATGAGATTGATCTAGGAAAATTCCATTTTCAGTTCTTGTATTCTTGATACCTAAGATTACATCAGCTTCTCCTAAGTCTTTCATGTCAAAGTTTGCACTCAATGTAGATTTTACATCATTTATGATGTGCAAATTTGATCCAAAGATTAGCATGTCATCTACGTATAAGCATACAATGATACATAATCTATCTTCAGTTTTATAGTAGATACATTTGTCGCTCTCATAGACTTTGAATCCTTTTGTCATGATTAAGTTATCAAACTTTTCGTGTCATTGCTTAGGAGCTTGTTTCAGGCCATAGAGGGATTTATCTAGTTTACAAACATTAGATTCTTGACCGTGAGCTATGAAACCTTTAGGTTGTTCCATATAAATCTCTTCTTCTAAATCATCGTTTAGGAAAGCAGTTTGACATCCATTTGATGGATTAAGAGATTGTTCAGAGCAACTATAGAAATCAATACTCGAATAGAAGTTATTCTAGTTACCGAGGAAAAAGTATAAAAAAATCTATTTTTCCCTCTGCCTAAAACCTTTAGCTACTAACCTAGCCTTAAACTTATCTACTAATCCATCAGGTTTGAGTTTCTTCTTTAAAACCCATTTACAGCCTATTGGTTAGCAGCCAATGGGTATTGATTAATAGTTTCTTGCCATAAGTTGGCTTCTACTGAGAATAAGGCTTATGTTAGATCTTTTGGATTTTATACGTTATACATTTCGAAGTCTTCTCCAAAGTCCTTTATGGTTCTAACTCTCTTGCTTCTTCTAGGTTCAGGATCTATTTCCTTTTCTTGGGTTTGGATCCCAATTGAAGGTAAATTACTTGAACTTGAGCCCCCACTAGTTTGAATATTTAAGCCCCCACTATTTCTAGTTTAGAAAGAAATCTATCTTCAAAAAAATCTACATCATTTGATTCTATGATTACTTTGTTTTCTAAGTGATAGAATCTATAGACTTTAAGGGTTTTCAGCATATCCTATGAAAACACATTCATAAACTCTACTGACTAATTTTCTTCTCTTTGGATCAGGTATTCTAACATAGGCTAGACAGTCTCAAGTTTCACGATAAGACAGGTTTGGTGTTTTATTCTTAAGAACTTCGTATGGTGAAGATTTATTGTTTGATTTAGGAATCCTATTAAGAACATAATTAACAGTCTGAATTATTTCACCCTACCAAGATGGTGCTGCTCCTGATTCAAGTAAGCTAGCAACTACTAACTTCGTTAGTGTTCTATTCTTCCTTCTTGCTTTTCCATTCATTTCAAGAGAATAAGGTGTAGTAGTTTCGTGTACTATGCCTTTCGAGTTATAAAACTCATGGAAAGCAAATGAATCATATTCAGTTCCACTATCACTACGAAGTCTCTTAATTCTTTTGTTAAACTGATTCTCTATTTCAGTTACATACACTTTGAATATGTCAAAGGCATCACTTTTATTTTTAAGTAGATAAATAAAACTGTAGTCGGAACAATCATCTATAAAGGTTATTACATACCTTTTACTGTTCCTAGTTAATGTGCCATCAAATTCACATAAGTCAGAATGTATTAATTCTAAAGGCTCTGTCTCTCTAGTTACAGACTTATGCGAGGTTTCTGTTATCTTAGCTTGACTAAAACATGCACATTTCTCAAATTCATGCATAGATAACTTAGGTATAAGATTTAACCTACTCATATTGCTAATTAGTTTTTTTATTCACATGAAAAAGTCTAGCATGTCAAATATTGAAAGAATACAACATGTAAACAGAAGATAAATTCTTATTAATTTCCAAATTTAATTTGAACATGCCATCAGTAGCATAACCCTTTCCCACAAATACATTTTTTTTGTTAAGGTAAATAAGTTTGATCCTATGGTTTGAGTGAAGCCAACCTTGTTGAGGAGATATCCGGAGACCAAATTCTTTCGAATTCTGGAGTATATAGAACTTCCTTCCACACATGCATCTTGCCAGATGTGAACTTCAGTTCTACTTCTCCCACACCAGCTACCAGGTTTGCCTATGCATCAAGACAACTCCTGTTTCTACAATTCCTAGCTAAATGTCCAGGCTTATTGCAGTTATAACAAACAATTTGTATCGTACTTCTAAACTAATGATTATTCTATTTCTTGGATCCACGTTTCATTTTATTTCCTTTTGGCTTCAAATCCAGTTTCAGAACTGCAATAGATTTTTTTTAGGAATCGCGTCCACCTCCTCTTTTTTATCATGCTTTCTTGCTTTCTCCTCTATCTGTAGTCTCGTGATAAGACTTTCTAGCGAGAACTCTTTGGTTTTGTGCCTTAGAGCGTTCTTGAATTCCTTCCACAGAGGAAGCAATTTATCAATAATAACTGCAACTTGAAATTGTTCATTTAGTGCCATACCTTCGCTAATAATTTCATGTGCTATTTTTTGAATCTCATGTGACTGAGCTTCCACGGATCTATCATCGATCATTTGATATCATAGGTATCGACTCACTGCATATTTTTTTGATCGAGCTTCCTTTGTGTCATATTTCTTTTGTAATGCATTACAGACCTCTTCCGTAATTGACAACGTACTATAATAATCATATAACTCATCAGTTAGACCATTAAGAATTAAATTCTTACAGATAAAATTGATTTCTATCCACATGGTGAGTTCCTTCAATTGTTCTTCCGAGGATCTTTTTTTGGATTTTTTGGTTTATCTGTAGTACATACGGTTGTCACCTTTTTCAATATGAGAAAAAATAACATCTTTCGTTTTCACCTTTTGAAGTGTGCTCCTTCAAATCGAAATAGACAGTTAAGATTGGAAGGCACCATATCGAATTGAATTATCCGACCATCTTAGCAGATTTGAATCGTCTTAAAATTGTTGAAAACCGTAGCTAAGAATAGAAAGTTACAACAGTACAGAGCAACAATAGTAACAGTGACAGTAGTGACAACAATAATAGTAAATAGCAACAGCAAGAACAGTAGCAGTAGTAAACAACAACAGTAAGAACGACAGCAGTAGTAAGTATCAACAACAACAATATACTGCAAAACAGAAACTATATGAATGTACGAATAAGTCGTGAAACACGCTCTCTTTAAGACGTTTTGTGGCTCTACTTAAGAATGTGCTAACAAATAGGTGCCTCGTCATCCCTAGGATAAAACAACCTCTCGTATACAGTTGACTTTGCACAAAATCAGCTTGCAAAAATATAATTTACTCAAAGACAGACACAGTGTTTATGCTTGAAAACTTTTTTGAGAGAATTTGGAATTAATGTTCTAAAATCGATATGTCAAAATGAGAGGAGAACAACACATATATATATTGATTTGTGAGGACAGCCAACGGTCGGAAGCAAATCATGGATTATAAAAAAAACGTTCAAAACGGTAAAGAAATAAAAGAATTTTCGTTTTGGTTATAAAATCATTTTTTAAACATTTAAATAAATTTTTTAGTAAAAATAATATATAGATATTACTTTTACCTCTCCTCACCCACCCGACAGATGGCGGCGTGTGAAGATACGAGCATATTTACGTTTGTCTATCTCCAAACCCATAGATCAAATAATGAGGATAAAAAGGAGATTCCACATTTAAAATTAAACAATGTGGGAATGCATTTAAGAATAAAATAATATTATAAATTTCTTTCACAAATTTTTCATCCAATATAAACACTATACCAATTGTAGTGGGGCAAAGGGATCATCTCCACCATTACGTAAGGGTGTGATGTTCCATATATATGGTGTAGATTACGCCTACATACACGAAAGTGTTATAACACATCATCATTTATCCAAATATATCTCCATTGTTAGATTATGACATCAGATTTCTAATCTTGGTCACACCTATACAAGAAAGAACATCTATGAGGATCTAGATCACACTTGTACAAGAAATAATACATACTTCACGTGTACCAGGAGTTAAACGATCGTGTACCAAACCTAAACGATCTTAGTAAATGATTTTGTACCAATTCTAAACGATTTTACACAATCGTGAACCAAGATCGTTTAGATATTGGTATACAATCACTTACCAAATTTGTGTACCAATATCATTTAGATTTGATCGTGTATCAAGACCTAAACAATGGTGTATCAAGAGCTAAACGATCGCGTATCAAAGAGCTAAACGATTTTAAGATTGTGTACCAAGATATTTTATATTTGATACACGATCTTGAACCAAGATCATTTGGATCTGAAATATGAAATACATGAGAAATGACAAAGAAGAAAGAAATTCTTGAGGAAGAAATGAAGAAATCATAAACAAAGTGGGAATATAAAAAAGCACTACTACGAACTTGGCCTTCTTTAGTGTGCAATGCACGTAAAACAATGTCTACCTTGATGGTTTTTCTCATCAAATAGGTCATCAAGAAAGTCCGACCATCAAAACATGTCATAAAAGATTCTTATTTGATGGTATTGGCCATCAAGAGATGAGACTTTGATGTTTTTTGCCCATCAAAAAAACTGAAAAGCCCATCAATAAAATCGTTTTCTTGATGGCCAAAACATGTCATAAAAAACCTATTCTTTTTTACTTTTCCTTTTTCTTTTCCCACACCCACCTTAGCTCTGCATCTTCATGATCTTAGATGATCTTGATTTCCTTCTCGATTCTTGTACTAAGAACTGTAACGTTGAAATCCAAATTTATAAACAGCTTCTACAAATTTTAATGCAGGGGTGGGGATTTGAACCAAAACCTCTTGTCCACATGTGCATACAGGTGCAATTTTGATAAAGTCACCTATTTCAATCTAATTATAATTACAACAATTAACTTTTAAAAAAGTAATATGGTATTGTTGATGAAAAGAAAGTAATAATTGAAAAAAATAGTAAATATTTTAGAATATTATTGATGAATATTGTGTTTTTCGAGCCCGTTAACGAGTGTTCGAATTTCATGCTTCATGAAAAATAATTTTTTCTTGATGGACAATGTCCATCAAGATATCATTTTTCTTGATGGGTCTTGTCCATTATCTTATCCTAAATCAAAAATTATAAATTTTTTTCTTAATAGGCTACGCCCATCAAGATATCATTTTTCTTGATGGACCTTGGCCATTATCTTTTTTTTTTTTTTTTTTTTTGCCTTTGTCCATCAAGAAACCCTAGACCCATCAAAAAAATTTTAAACTCATAGAGAAATCCAAACAAATATTAACTTTTTTCGACGATGGTCATTGCAAATCAAGAAAATTCATCCCTTGATGGGTCTCGTTCATCAAGAAAACCTAACTAACTTGATGGACACTGTCAGTCAACTAATATATTATCCTTGATATTTATTGTCTATCGAGAAATAGTTTTTTTTACGTTTGTGAACCATCAACAAAACTAAGACAACTTTTTCCATCAAGGATATCAAGAATCCATATTTTTTACATTTTTTTGTATTTATTCAACAAAATACCAAATTTATAGTAAAAAAGAAATAATATAAATAAATTAATAATATGAAGAGGATATTAATAATCGTAAAAAAGAAAGAAAAAGAAGTAAAAAAGCTTCAGACAAATTTATAATTTATAAAAATATTTTATCGTTTCATAAATTCTTTTATTTTATTATTTTGTCTATTATTAGAATGTTTTGTTATATTTATAAAAATTAACCGAATAAAAAACGTACAATAGTTTAGATAAAAATGTAAAAGCATTGTATGGTGATGGTTTGTATTGAAGAGAGTGATTCGGGAAGTGCGGTGTGTGTTCGATTCAACCTTCATTCCTTTAAAACTGTTAAAGAAAAGGGATAAAACAGAAGGAAAAAAACAAAACAAAAAAACAGAAATGAAAATGCCGCGTTTTTCTGTGGTACCATTGGAAAGAAGAAAAATGGGTAAAAACTCCATTGAAATCTCCCTAAATTTCTCCATCCTAAAAAAATTAAAAAAATTACAATTTCTCTTTCCCCAAAAAGAATGATAGTATTGTATGTTCCAAAATCCCATGGCCTCCTCTTCATTAATCGCACATAGTTTGTTGTTCGTGTTTCATTCCTCAAATTCATTCCCCATCTCCTCTCGCCGGGTCCTTCAATAACCTTGGAGGACCCAGCGTCCTCTAATTATTACTCTTCTTTTCCCCCATTTTTTTTCTTTCTATATGAAATTCTTCTTCCATAAATTATCTGCTACTTGATTTAATCTTTTTTTTTTTTGGTTTTTTTTTTGTGGTTATTGTTTGTTGTATTTTTTAAATTGTTTTTTTCCAGATTGTGGGATCGGAATTGAAGGAAAAAAGAAAAGAGAGTGGGTGGGTGTAAAAAAAGAGAATGATGAGTTGCTTTCCGTGTTTCTCATCTCAGAAGAGCAAGAAAGGGATCGATAATAATAATAATAACAATAACAATGACAGTTCAGGCTCTTCTTCCTCCGGCCACCGTACTCCTCCTCCGCCCCCCAAGTCTCCAGGTTTGTTCTTATCACTCTCCTCCCTTTCCAAATCTTTTGATGGTCTCTCAATTTATTTTTTCTTTCATCTCAATTTTTTTATGACATATTATGTTTCTACCTAAGGTAAGGTTTGTGATGTTGATGCATATTTACTTATAAAAAAATTATAAAAACAAAAACTCTAAATCAGTAAATACACATTTTAGGGTAAATAAACAAGCTATCGTGATGATTGTTGATGTTATTATTTAAATTAATGAAATTTTGTTGTTAGTTTTTTTTTATTTTGTAAAAAAAATTACAATATAATGGAAATACTCAACTTTCGTGTTCACGTTGAAACCATGGAAGTGAAAAAAAGTTGATACAAAAATTGTCAATTTTAAAAACAAACAAATTTTAGAACGTGACTTGGATATTGAAAAAAAAAAGCATTAGAAAACAAAAAGACAAGCAAATAGCTTGTAAGCTAAAATTTCAAATCTAGAAAAGTATTTAAACAAAGATCTACTAGATGCTGTTAAAGGCGATCTATTAGCAATTTTTTTAAAGGTTGTAAAATAATGATTATCCATACAACCATAAGTGCATTTTTGTATTTTATGTGATAGTATCTGGCTAACGTAAACAAATATTCGATAATGGTTATGATTTAACTGCTATATTTTAATTTTCTATATTTTCAATTATTGCTTGCCTTGCAAGATTTATCTAAATTACTAATACCTAGGATAACCTTTTCATCTTTTTTTTTTTTTTTTTTAATTTCAAAGACAATGATTTGCAACTTGTTCAAAATAGAATAGCCGGATTCTTAACCAATTTCTAGAAAAGAAAAAAGAAAAAAAAAACTCAACCGTTGAAAGCAACTTTTAGTTTTAAAACTTTGAACGTATAGAACAAAAAAAGTATGTTAGAGGAAGGAATGATTATCTTAATTTTCAAACACAAAAGTCAAAAACAAAAGGAACAATTGTAAAGATAGTAATTAAACCAAAAGGAACAATTGTAAAGATAGTAATTAAATGCAAAGTATTAGCATACGTAGCAACATTTTAAAAAATTACAAATATAAAAAAATATATCAAAGTCTATCAATAATAGATCATTTTGTAAATAAGAATATCACAGATAGATCATATTGTAAATTGGCCTATCACTGAAAGACCATAAAAATCTATCGAATAGACGTTGCTATATTAACAATTATCTTAAATTATAGTTATACACTTAATAATAGTGAATTTGAAAAAATATTTACAATCTATAGCAAATTCTATCACTGATAGTCAATTATATGTTATATTGATAGTTTTGCTATACCTTGTAAATATTTTAATTTATTTTGCTATTTTAAAAAATATTCTCTTAATAATCATCTTTAAAATTGCTATTTATTATAATTATCCAAAATAAAGTAGTTACTAGAGACAAATTATTCAAAACCTACCACTGCCATTTATTCTATCGAAAATTTTTCAAAAATAACAAATTGATAGTATCAAAATTTTGCTCTAACTTGTAAATATTTTAATTTATTTTACTATATTTAAAAATGCCCCAAATAATAAGCCATTGAAAAGATAAATTTTAATATACTCAAATGAAACTTTCAGAAATTAGATGAATTGAAACTTTCAAAGTATAGAATTTAAAAATTAAAAAAAAAATGGATAAAGTGTCATTTCATGGGGAAACCCCGAATTGCAAAAATTTGGAAACTTTCAAACGATATCGAATATGAATAATGGGATCGTGAAATTAAATAATAAATTTTGGAATGAAGTATCTATTCAGTTTCGAAGATCCAGGCTTGAATTAAACAGTCCTTTTTTTTTTCTTTTTTTTTAACAGAGGTTACCAACAAATCAAAGCCTGCTGAGGAAATCAAGGACAAACAACAAGAAGGTGAAAAAATAGATGCCCAGAACTTCACTTTCCGAGAGCTAGCC
>JBBPDI010000009.1:11480814-11494045 GCA_037974545.1 Cucumis variabilis | reverse complement strand
TGTCGATACGTCATAAAATTTATACCCATTTTAAACCCAATCAAATAACTAAAAAATGAGTTAAATTTATTATATAAGTTTTTTTTTTACATTATATAGAAGATGTGTTAATTAGTATAGTTATGTTTTTATTAGTTAGTTCATAATTAAATTTATGAATGGCTTTCTAAATTGATATTGTCATATACTAGTCTCTCAAAACGAGTGATGTGTCATAGTTATATTTGTATGGGGTGTGTTGTCCAATGTCCATGGTCGTATGCGCATGTTGCTTCCTTTTTCTCACATGTTTCACCTTTATGTATTCCATTTTTCATGTTAGTTTACTTTTCTAGTAATTTTATGTTAGTTTGTGGCTTCTCTCCATTTTCCATGTGCAGGAATGTCATGCCAAAATGACATATATTTTCTAATATATAAGACCGGTTGACAATCCTTCCTATTTGGAGTTGTATATTATCTAAGTTGTTGACTCTTTCTTGCTTGCAGGCCGACTGGCTTCTACTACTTCATGAGTCTTAAGGAACTATGATTGTAACAATTGATTTTAGGGTCAAGTTAGGTATAGAGTTGGAAAAAAATAAGCATGTCAACAATAAAACAACGGGACGAACCCCACTTTAAAACACTAGTTGAGATGGACAAATAGAAGTTCTATCAAGAATCCCTAGAAACTCAAGGCAAGAGATTTATGGAAAGGTTGATGGAATTGATGTAGCACTTGGTCGTTTAAACAGAGTGTCTATCAAAGTTAAAGATATCAAATTTCTACCCTAGGACAGTGCCTCACAAGTATTCGTCGAGATTTCTCAATTGGGCAGGGAGTGGGAGAAAATCCTCGTGAGATAAACATGGACGAAGAATGCATTCCCCATCTCCAACTCCGACCTCGTTAGCTTCTATCTATTTATTTAGTAAATTTATGTTATGTCATTATTATTATATAAATTTTACCTTAAAATTTTAAGTTTACTTTTTTTTTTATTAAGATAATGAATATAATTACATTGAATATTTAAATTTAAATTATATGTGTGAATAATTTGAATTAATTTATTTCTTTTTACTAAAAATTTTATTAATTTTTTAGGCCAAAATTCCAACAATTTATCTTTTAAATCAAATGTTATGTAAAATAACCACAATAGAACGGTTTAATGATAGAGTTAATTATTTAATTAGAATTTGTACACCTTAGTGATTTAAATAAATTGGTTAGTTCTTAAAAAAAAAAAGTTGATTTTCATAAATATATCAAACAAGCAAAATATTTATGGTCCGTTTAACAAAATGAAAAAGTCGATTAAGTTGGTCATTTTTTTAATATTTCAATTTTTTCCTTTGTTTTCATCGTCTTTCTTTCCTTATTGTTCTGTGATTTTTTCCCTCCATCATCTTTCTTCTCTTTTTCTGTCATTTTTCTTTTTCTTTTTTCAAATATAAACGATCGTGTACTGATAACGCGCATAAATTTCTATTATTATAATTCTTTATATTAGAATATTGAGATCAAAACGCATAAGAAGATGCTCAAAACATGTGACTCATATTGTAAATTCTTAAATATTTAGAAATACAGCTTACATAAGTGTCATACGTGCTTTACGCGATTATCATGTTGAAATGCAGGATAAGTGGAAAAAGAATAAAGGAGCAAATCATATAGGACATCTCGCGTAGAGATTACGCAATGGGAACTAACTTAGCGATTAACAACCCCAGGCAAGAAAACACGACATAGAAGACAAGGATGGTAGTTGGAGTAATGTGACTTCATAGGGCCAGATGTCAGCTGACACACTCAGAGGAATAAAAGTTTCCTGCCGAAAAGCAGTCTATACAAATACTTCATCTTCACTAAGAAGAAGGGGGGGCCCAAAGAGGCTTGAATAGGCCAGTTGGTAACACGAATAGGAAGTTAGAGAGCTTAGAGTTCACATAAGAGAGGAGTCCCTTCCCATGTCCCCCCTAACTTGTAGTATTTTTCCATTCTTTTTTCTCTCCATTTTTGTACTTCATTGTAATATATTATATGTTCACACACTTTCAATCCATCCATACTTCTTCTGTTCATATGTATTTGTGTTATTAGTAGTTTCGGTTTGTGATAAGTTCTTGATAGGAAGTCTAGCTTATAAGTCTTATCGCATTAGTTGAGCTATATTCATCACTTGGCCAGTGTCAATCACAAACTATCCAGAGGGCACGTACCAAGGATAAAACCAATGCATGCAATGGGGAGTTTGGCAATAGACTCCACCTTAGAGAGATAACTTCCAACATTTTTATCCCAAAAGGTGAACAAGTACAAACATTAGGGGCTAAGAGGCTACAGTCCTTCAACAGGAAGTTCTATAAGTGTTATAAGCAAAGTCTTCTAGACATAGCTCATCTAATCAAACTTAGCCATTTGCATCCCAAAAGGTGAGCAGATGTGGCGTCTAAACACTTAGAGAGAAGGTCATCTTAATCATAGATTGATTATGCAATTATATCGCATTAAGGCTCTCGCATTACCTATTAATGCATAGACCTTCCTTCACCTTTTCCTCATACAAGTTAGTTCATTCAATCTTTCATCTTGCCACATATTATTCTTTGTGCATGAGTCTCTAACTGTAAGGAAGCAATTTTAGTTTCTTTATATTCTTTGTGCTTAATTGTCATAATGTCTAAACGATAAGTGAATCCTATAACTAACATTTATAAACAATTTCCTGTGTTCTATCTTAGATCATCCAGGTAAATCTACTGTTTCGCTTGTACTTGGACAAGTAGTAGGAAAACTTGTGCTCAACGAAGACTTATGTATCACGCGATGAAGAGGTATATAGCAAGGATTTACATGTCATGATAATAACCCATGATTCATTGTCTAGAATTAAAGCATGTTATACAGAGAGTTACGGTGAGCGCATCATGTGCAATGACCTGGCTTAGTGATGTACTGCAATTGTGTTGGACACACACAAAATTATTAAGTTCAAATACAACTAAACATGTACCAAAGAATCTTTAAAAAATAGTTTAGATTTAGGTAGTCAAATTTAAACTATCAAATCTAAACGATCATACAAAATTTAAACGATTGTGTATAAAAAATTCTTGGAAAAAAATTGTTTGGATTTGGCTATCCAAATTTAAATGATCAAACCAAAACGATTGTCGTACCAAAGAATCTTGAAAAAAATCATTCCAAATCTAAACGATCAAATTTAAACGATTATGTAGGAAAAATAGTCAAATCTAAATAATCGTTTACCAAATATATTACGTGTTGGATGTCAATTAATAGTAAGACATTTCTTGTATTTTCAATTGTGAGCTAGTGGGCTTTTTCTATTTTCGAAATTGTTCTATATAGTATAAATATTTTGTCGCTTTATTATATTTTTTAAAAGACCCCTAAAAAACTAATTAGGAAAAATTACCTATGGGAAATGAAATGGGGATTGTAACACCCTGAAATCTTAAGGTAATATTTTTATCTTACTTTTAATTATATCAAATTGTCGTTGTTTATGGATTTTAAGTTTTAGGGGTGTTATTATATCTTAGATTTGTTGGAAAAGAGTGTGGAATAAGAATTTAAGATATATATAAGAAATAATAATTATTATTAATATAATTTTTATTATTA
The DNA here is from genome assembly GCA_037974545.1 of Cucumis variabilis. Classification (NCBI taxonomy): domain Eukaryota; kingdom Viridiplantae; phylum Streptophyta; class Magnoliopsida; order Cucurbitales; family Cucurbitaceae; genus Cucumis; species Cucumis variabilis. The sequence goes on along the minus strand of JBBPDI010000009.1, from coordinate 11,490,405 downwards.
TTATTATTATTATTATTATTATTATATTTTTTAAGTTAAAAAAAAAGAAAAAGAAATTCAATTCCTTTTTCTTCTTCCTCCTCGCGCAGCCAACCCCTCTTCCCCCTCTCGAAATTTTTCTTCTTCTTTCTGCCCTAACAATAGCAGTCGACCGCCATCTCCAATCTTTTTCTTCTCTTCCATTCGTCGTGCCCCCGCACCCTAACCCCATCGTCGGTTGATGATGAAAATCGAAGCCACCCCACCTTTTGTGAAAACCCGATGCCACTCCCCCTGTCGTTTCCGTGCCTCTTCTCTGTCTAGATCCGTGCCAATCTGAAGTCAGACCGTCATGCCTTCGTCCAGCCTTGTCTGCACCGGTCTCTGTCACGTCAGTTCGTCGGCCAAGGTTGAAGCTGCCACGCGTGTCTCTTATCAAACGTGCGTGAGTTTCTTCATATGCCGTTATTGCTGTTTTGTTAAAGTTTATTTGTAAGGATGAAATTGATGGGTAATTATAAGGTTTTGCATTGTGAATTCTATGAGATAGATGTTGTTAATGAGTCAAATTAGTGCTTATTCTTGAAGGTGACATCGACGTCTCGACGTTGGGATCCTTGAGTGTTGACCATAAATTTCATTGAAGCTAGATTCTCCACCTTCTTAGGTAAGTTCATGGATAATGTAGTTTAACGATTTAAATGAAGGAATGAATTCGGAAAAATTACTGAGATTTGTTATTATGTTTAGGTTGTTTTCGTGGACATTAGTTCGATTAAGGCGCTTAGGTAACATTAAGGTAAGGGGCTTCCTACTGGACTCACCTATAGCCCTGAATGTGATGGAATGTGTTGTTATATCTGAACTGAGAAAGGATAATTGTTGTGATATATACTTCTGAATATAGACTTATTATTTATTGTATGTTGTGTTCGACTGAGAAAATATATATCTATGTATAGTCGGATGTGGACTTGGTATTTGAGTATATTGTTGTGTGTGACTGGATATGTATGTATAGACATATGACTGGTGAATGATTGAAACTTGATGATTATTCTTAAAGGGGGTAGATTTGAAAATGTGGATTCTTGTCTTGACTGAATGTAAGATGTTTTGTTAAGGATATGTTCTTAGGAACTGAGGAGATAGTGTGGTTGTGCTCTTGCAGACTGTGGAGAGCATTATGGTTACTTAGATGTGTTTTTTACTGGCTTTGGGGGCTGAACTAGAGTAAGTTGACTGTTAGGGGTTAAATGGAGTTTATGCAATGAGGATTGAGAATGATTTGTAAACGACTGTTAAGATGAAAGATTGGACTGAGGGGAAAAATTATTAGTTATCCTATTGTGCAGCTACTTTGCAGGTGTCCTACGGGGTCACCACTTTTTTTATATCCTGCGGGATTATTTGACTGATATGTGTTTCTGCAGAACACTATACTGATTATGCATCCTTCGGGGCGTTAGACTGATTATGTGTATCCTACGGGATCACAAGACTGTGACTGTGCAGAGTACTCCATTAGGGATCTAATAATTTATTTTCTACTAACGGGACTAGTAGTGGGTCTCTTACTGAGTATGTTTATACCCACCCTTTTATGTTTAATGTTTTCCAGGCAAAAATAACAAAGGAGGTAGACCGGCGAGAGGCAAGAAGGAGGCGTGACTATCATAGGGAATATCGTTCAAAATGCTTCCGCTTATGTTTTGTTGTTTTCTTAGGGACATGAGACTTTTATGATTTAATAGAGTTATGAATATTTGTTTTGCGAACCGTACTTCTAAAATTTTGGTTGTTTGAAATAGGGCCCGAATAAAGGTTTCTTTAATGTTATTTGATTTGATGGATTTTTTTTTTATAAAGATTCATGTTTAAAAAAAATGTGTTTCTATTAGAGTAATGACTACAGTTTAGTTCCAACATGTTGGGTCGTTACAGGAATGGAGAATGACATGAAAAATTATATTAATATTGCATTTTGAAAAACTATTTATTAAAATAGTACATTATCAAAACTATTTAGGATTGTCCATTTCTTTTATTTCTCTCCCATTTCTTTCTTTTTTTTTCATTTTCATATATATTTTTATTTATTTATTCTATTTGAATTTTGTTTTTCTTTCTTGAATTTTAAATTCTTGTTTTTAATTTAACACTAATTTATTTTTCTCTCATGAAAAAACCTATTTTTTATGGAAAATTTGGTTCAATTTTATTGTTATTGAAACTTATTAAAAAAAATTCTTTGTATTTTTAAATTGATGAAATTTCTTTCAACTTTTTTTTTAAAATTCAACTTATGTTTTCGTTAATTTTCCAATTTATGGATATTTACCGTTGTAATTTAGTCATTTTGTATTAATTAAATGCCATAAATTTTTAGTAACTGCTTGTGATTGGAAAATAATTAAATGTAAAGTAGAATCTCTAATACAATAATTTAAAAATTTTCTTTTAATGAAAAAAAATAATATGTGTCTACAACCTAAACATCGTCGATTTTTAGTTGATTGTCGTCGTTGACTCTGCACTCTTTGTTGCTTTAGTCTCTCCTAATTTTCTTGTTGTTGTTGCTCATCTGGTTGCTCGGGTACTACTGTGGGCACTTTTTATAGTACAAATATTCATTATGAAGATGGTGGATCAGTCCTTCAATCATAGTATCCTTGCCCAAAGTTTGACGATGATCGACCTGCCTCCATATTGTAATTTCCTGTTCGAAGTCTGACAATTGAACGACTCCTTAATCATAATATCCCATTTCAAATATCGACATCATCATCATTAGACTAATGTGACCAGTCTCTCTCTGTGTTTGTGTCACGCCTCGCCCCTCCACCACTTCATGCAACCAGAAAGAGGCTTGTCTCCTAGACATTCCACACAAGGTTCTTCGCAAACAACGTGTCAAAACTCTTGTCCAAGTGCAAGAGAAGCAGTAGGTCAACCTAGATGATCTAGGCTCGAACACTGAAAATTGATTCAAGACATCAGTTCTAGGTAATACTTAACATCTACGCGGTATAAAAGAATTAATTAAATAAAGTATTAAAGAATCAGAACCAGGAATAAAACTCTTGTGAACGTCGAGAGAATCTGTAGAGGGAAATAAATGGATGTAAGGTGGAATTATGAACTAAATTGTATGCGAGATAAAAAGTGCAGAAAAGTCTACGCATTATTAGGCAATTAAACAATGCAAAAGCCTTGATGCGATTTAACTTGCATAATTAACCCATGATTAAAGCAGCCTTCTCTTGAAGTCTTTAGATGCCACATTTGCTCACCTTTCGGGATGCAAATGACTATGTTTGATTAGGCAAGATATATCTAAGAAACCTCATTTATAAAACTTATAGAACTTCTCATTTAAGGATAAGAACCTCTGAGTGTCTAATGTCCGCACTTGTTTGCCTTTTTGGATACAAATATTGGAAGTTGTCTCGTCAAGGTGGAGTTTGTTGCCAAACTCCTCTTTGTGTGCATTATCCTTGTCCTTACTACTTGTCTTTTCGGGGTAGTTGGTGATTGACACTAGCCAAGTGATGAATATAGCTCAACTAATGCTATAAGATTTATAAGCTAGACTTCTTATCAAGAACTTATCACAACTTTAACTACTAATAACACATTGACAAGTGAGAAGTCAAGAAATTAAGAATTGAAAAAGTATAAACACAATATATATATATATATATATATATATATATATATATATAAAGATTACAGGCCTTTAGCCATTGTACAATATGAATAACATATATTACAAAGAAATGCAAAAATGGAGAGAAAGAAGAGTTGAAAAATATTACAAGTTAGGGGGGGAGCAACGGAAGTATGAATTTGATTCCTACTCAGATGCTGATCTTTCACTTTTACAACTGACACAAGAAGAAGAAGAAGAAAACTTTACAGACGACAGAAAGGCTATTCCTTTCTGTCACTCTCTCTCTCTCTAGGGATTGACCTCCTAAGGTCTTTATCCCCTACAGATGTCCACTGGCCCTATGCATGGCTCTTTTGGGTCCATTCAAACCTTCTCCTCTTAGTGGGGATGAAGTCTTTTTATAGGCAGCTTTTGGTGGGAATTACTGTCTTTCTGAGATTGTCAACATCACTTGTAGCCTTATGAAGTCACATCAACTCCATCTACCATTCTTATCTTCTAGTGAGCTCTCCTGGCGTATGACGTGGTTCCTTGCCTGAAAATGTTATTTGTGAGGCGAGGAACCATCGCGTGGCATTTGTGCAAGATGCCACGCGCGATCCACTAGCTTTTTCCTTCTCTACTTATCCTGCGTTTAGACATTGTAATTGCGTAAAACATGCATGGTGCTTATGTAAGATGTATTTTTAAATACTTGTGAATTTACAATATAAGTTACGTATTTTGATCATTTTCTTGTGTGTTTTAACCTCATTATTCTAATAAAATGAGCTATAATAATGGACATTTATACACGTTATCCCTAGCAGTCCATCTCCAAGACAATACTCATTCCACAAAAATAAAACTAGGATGCTACCCTCATTAGACGTAATAACTTGAAACCATATAAAAACCGTTAACTTGATCAACTTTTTCGCGTGTTAACCCATCTTAGCTATTCTTACTTGGGTTCAATAACTGAGTACCTGGGGGAGAGAAACTTAAACACGTAAATTAAATACTTAGGGGGCGTTTGGGGCGAGGAGTGACTTATAATAGTCTTGGGATTACAATAGTTTGTGTTTGGGGTGCAGACTATTATAGTTTGTGTTATTATAATCTATGTTTGAGGTGCAGATAATTATAGTCTGTGTTATTATAGGTTATGTTTGAGGTGGAGATTAATATAATTTTTGTTATTATAACCTGTATTTAGGGTGGAGATTATTATAATCTAGGTTTTTCACTACTCTTTTTTTTTGCCTACATATACATGAAATACAAATTTTTCTTCAACTGTGATTTTATGATGTTCATTTAGTAAATTTAGGGCTCATTTGGTAATGTTCTCGTTTCATATTTTCTGTTTCTTGTTCATGTTCTCTGTTTCCTATTTCTTCTTTTTTTAGAACAAGACACAGGAATTTGTTTGATAACTGTTTTTGTTTCTTGTTTATTGAAAAAAAGAAACAGAAACAGAAAATGTGTTTCATAACTGTTTCTTGTTTTTTGATTTTCTTCGAGATTTATTTTTTATTTTATTCTCATCTAATTTAATTAAATATTAAACAAAAATATATGTCATCCATTAAACATAAAAATAAACAGAGATCTAGCGAACACCCACAGATTTGATGAAAACCCGTAGCAAAAATCCAACTTGCAAGAAGAAGAAGAGGAAAATCTAGATCCGGTGAAGAGGAAGATGGCGAAGATGATGAGAAGAAGAGGAAGAGGATGATTTTATTTGAAGAAGAAGATGGAGATAAGGGGAAGAAAAAAGATATCAAGTAGAGAGGAAAATGGAAAAATGAAAAGGAAATGGAAAAATAATTGAGAAAAAGGAAAAGGAAACCAATAGAAATAATTGAGCAACGAAACGAAAGAAACTAAATTTTTTCCCAATAATTCCTTAAAAATGGAAAACATTTCTACTTTTTTTTTAGAATGAGAAATACAAAACGTTACCAAACACCTCAGTTTCTTTAAAAAAAAGTGAAAACAGAAACAAGAAACAATAAACAATAAACGAAAATTTTACCAAACGAGCTCTTAGCTTCAAACTTGTCACTACTGGTTTTTGCCATACAAATATATATTTAGCTTTAAACTTAGCACTACTTTTTTTTGCCATACAAATATATGGTACATAAACTACACATTTTTCTTCAATTGATTTTAATAAAAACTTATTTTATTAAATCTTTTTAACACATTTTTCTTCAATTGATTTTATTAAAAATTTACCAATGAAATTCGTTGACAAAACCTGCAATTTGTCGGCCACTCCTTTTGCAAAGCTTTGATTAATAAATAACTAAGCAAATTTATGAATCCTCCTCGTCACCAATTTCATACACAATATTGGATTATTAGCTTTTAGCATCACCATATTCTCTACTCTGTAAAAGTATTTGTGAGGCCCTGATCTAAAAAAGGGAGTCCTATTGAAAAAGTGTAAGTGTGGGACATTCTGTGAGGAAGGATGTGAGAAGAGAAAGGACGATTGAAGGGAAATGTGAGTCTAAGTTCTATCGCGTTAAGGTAAGCAACGCGATAAAAATAGCTAGCGAGGAAGAAGCATGTGTTAGAAGCCAAGATTTAGGTGTTTAACATAGTAATGCGGGGAGAAGTACCTATGCCTAACGGAGTTCGACGAAGAAGTAGGTGTTTTGTTGAAATGACTAGACGACCCTCTGAGGAAGGTAATGATGGAAACGATAGACATGTGCAATGGAATATGGACCGAACTTTCCTCTAGTTGCAACTAAACAAATATAGTAATCAACGTGCATAATAACCCTAATATAAACAAAGATAGGGTTAAAAGAAAAACTCACATTTGATGTTTTCTCTTCTTGTAATATCCTCAACAACTCTTCGCAATCTCCACACAATCTCGAAGCTAGGACTACCACTAGTGTTGGTCCACTATTCTTCAAACTTGGAACCGAGTTATGGGACTCAAAATGGTGGAAAAAATTAGAGATAGATGGTGTATTTTTAGGAAGAACCTAACCTTTAGATCTTTTGTTGTTGAGAGTAAAAGATGTTCTTGAATTATTTTGTAATTCACAATTACAAAATTAATTCTTGCCTTAATAAAAAAAAAACTAGAGTCCTTTCATCTTTGCAATAAAACCACTTTACAAGCAAACTCCATGTAAGAGCTTACTTACCTTACCATTTGGCGTTCTTAGTGGGTAGGTGGCTTGCATGCAATAAATCACTTGCATACCACATGCAAGTGATAAGTTTGCTAAATCTTAATAAGTGTTATTATTTAAATTAGTCTAAGGGGAATATATTATTTAAATTAGTCTAAGGGCAATATGATAATTTAACATTTAAATCAAATTCAAAGTTTGACTTTGTCAAGTCCAAAGTTAACATTTTGAATTCTTACCATTTTGTCCATCTTGACCAATTTTGATCTCCTAAGCATGAATTTACATTCATTTTTTCAAAATTCAAATCACATTTGAATATAAAGTCGGTCAAAGTTTGACTTTTCAAAGTTAAAAGTCAACATTTTGACTTTTCACAACTTTGACCATTTTCATCGATTTTGACCTTTCGAATATGAATCCATATTTATATTTTTAATATTTAAATCATATTGAAACATGAATCTCTATCTTAAGTTTATAACCGATGACTATATCAAATATATTTGTCAGTTTCTCTCTCTTTGCCTAATTCGGACAATTCAAATTATTCCATCATAATATTCTAGGTTGATTCTTGTGAGCTAGGGGAACCTAATGGACCTACAGATCATGGAATCCAAAGATCCAAGATTAACTAGCTAAACTCTTTTAAACCGAGTTAATCAACCTTCGTTAACTAACAGATCATTTCACTAAAGTTCTATAATTGCAATCCCCTCACTACGGATATATTTGTGTCCATGTGATATAAACAAAATAAGTAAGTTAATCCCTCATAGGTTTTTCGTAATCTCAGTTGGGTCAAAGTATCGTTTTATCATTGAGACTACATCTTGCTCCTTAAGTCCAACTGATCCACTGTTGAAGAATTGGTTTAAGGTCTAACCTATAAACTGAATCCCTCTCGAGCCAATGAGAGGGTGAGGCCCCTTGTTCAAGACTTTGATTCAGTCCTTAAGGGAACAACCTATCTACTATCTCTAGAGTGGGTAGGAGTTATTTTTGTCTTGCACCCTATGTTCTTAGCTATCTACCCGGTCTTACCCCTGAAATGGGAGGCTTATTGGGCCCGCGTCATTGAGCTACCCTCACCTATGCAGATCTAAGGTTAATTATGTGTGAACAAAAGTTCATAGTTAGCTCAGGATTAAGATTAAGTTACATTGGATATCTATAAACGAAATAGTTGGTTTTATTAAAGTCAACGGTGTTATAAACTGAAAGTGACTATTTCATGGTTCCATTCTTATGTAAACTCTTTACATAGGAAACCCACACTTTCATGTCTCTACATGAACAATTTAGGATCACATCATTTGTACAAACTACAAAGGGGGCCATATCCATAGTGTCCCTAGAATAAGGTGCCTAACCGTATTCATATACTCTAGACTATTTAGGCTATGTACTCGAACTTGATCCATGTTTATGTCTCTACATAAAGTTCATGTTTATTCAATAATAGCCTCGGGTCCTTAGTTTATTGGTCTTAAGATTATAGTATCAATAACAACTTTATTGAATAGAATATGATTACAAACCACGAGTTTTAGGACATAAATTCCAACAAACTCCCACTTGGACTAGAACTCCTAGTGGGATAAAACAATGATGAATTTAATCATGAGATAACTATTCATATGAATACAATAAACTAGGGTATACACCCAAATTTTCTCCCACTTGTCCTAGTGCACAAACTTCATAGACCTAAAATCTTTTAGGTGACCTTTATACACTTTAGGCATGAAGGACTTTGTAAACCAAAATAGCCATAATTTGCTCAACAAGTATCATCGTTACTACTGTTGAAATTTTTTGTCCTAAAACTCATAGTTTGTAATCATATTCTGTTCAATAAAGTCGTTATTGAGAAATTGAATATTATAATCTTAAGTCCAATAAACTAAGTCTCAAGACTATTTTTAGTAAAATTGAACTTTATGTGAAGACATAAACGTGTATCAAGTTCAAGTATATAGCCTAAATAGTCTATAGTATATGAAAAAAAGTTGGGTGCCTTGTTCAGACAAACTATGGATGCAACTCGCTTTGTAGTTAGTACAAACAAGGTGATCCTGAATCGTTCATGTAGAGACATAAAAGTGGGGACATCCTATGTAAAGTGTTTACATAAGATTGAACCATGAAATAGTCACTTTTATATTTTAACACTGTTTATTGTTTAAAACTGGCTATCTCGATTATTGATAACCTAGGTAACTTAATCTTAATCCTAAGCGAACTATGAACTTCTGTTCACACGGGATTATCCTTAGATCTACATAGGTGAGGCCAGCTCATAAGCGTTGGCCCAATAAGCGTCCCATTTCAAGGATAGGATCGAATGGATAATTGGAAACATAGGATGCAACATGAAATTCATTCCTACTCGCTTTAGAGTTAGTAGATAGGTTGTTCTCTTAGTAGATAGGTTGTTCTCTTAAGCGCTGAATCCAAATCTTGAACAAAGGGGCCCCACCCTCTCATTATCCTGAGAGGGATTAAGTTTATAAGTTGGACCTTAAACTAATTGTTCAATAGTGGATTAATGGGACTTAAGGAGCAAGATGTAGTCTCGGGGGTAAAACGATATTTTACCCAGCCGAGGTTATGAACAACCTGTGAAAGATTAACTTGTTGATCATGGTTTTATCAAATGGATTCAAATATATCTATAGTGAGGGAAGTGCAACTATGGGACTTTAGAGGAATGACCCGTTAGTTAACGAATGTTGATTAACTCGGTCTAAAAGAGTTTAGCCAGTTAGTCTTGAATCGTTGGAG
>JBBPDI010000009.1:11463423-11479103 GCA_037974545.1 Cucumis variabilis | reverse complement strand
GGAATTCACTCCTATCTGCTTTAGAGTAGATAGGTTGTTCTTTTAAGGACTGAATCTAAGTCTGGCACAAAGGACCCCACCCTGTCATTGGCTCGAGAGAGATTCAGTTTATAGGTTAGACCTTAAACCAATTGTTCAATAGTAGATCATAAGACTTAAGAAGCAAGATGTAATCTCGGGGGTAAATGGTATTTTGACCCAACTGAGGTTACAAACAACCTGTGAAGGATTAACTTACTGATCTTGGTTATATCAGATGGACAAAAATATATTTGTAGTAAGGGGAGTGCAACTAGGGGACTTTAGTGGAATGACCCGTTAGTTAACGAATGTTGATTAGCTTGGTCTAAAACGGTTTAGCTAGTTAATCTTGAATCGTTGGAGCCCATGATCTATAGGTTCATTAGGTTCTCCTACTAGCTTTTATGGAATTAACTTAGAGCTATTTTTGGGTTATGAAATATACTTAAGAAAAATAAAGCCCATTCAATGATCAATTGAATTTGTGTCAAATTTTTCTAATCAAATTTTTGATAAAACCTAACTACAAAGGTTTTTGTGCTTCGTTAATTATGTGTTTGATTTCATCCAAAATCTCAGGGCCATTTGCAAACCACTGTACTAAAGTTTAAAGAAAAATCTAAGACCATGGTTAGACAAACACACCCAAACTATTCAAGAAATTAAACTTAGTCAAATCAATCCCTTGTCTGAATCTCATCAACTCAAAAGCAAACCTTATCGTTGAGACAGATCCCTCCGATTAAAGGTATGGAGGAATCCTTAAACAGTGTGTAGATAAGATTAACTCAATAATATGGTTCCACTCAGGAATTTGGAACGATATGCAAAAAAATTACTCAATGATAAAAAAGGAATTATCTGCAATAGTTCATTGTGTTAAAAAATTTCAAGGAGAATTAATCAATAAAAAATCCTTAGTCAAAACTGATTTAAGAGCCTCAAAATTTGTATTAAAAAAGATATAAAAGTCTTGTTCCAAAACAAATTTTTGCCAGATGGCAAGTCATATTGTCTTGCTTTGATTTTGAAGTTTTGCTTTGAATAGGAGAACAAAACCCATTAGCTGATTATCTGTGCAAGGCATTTCTAACTCCAAAACTCTCTCTCCTTTCTAAAAATTCTCTAAAAAAAAGAATGAGCCCAGAAAGAGGAAGCTATAAAGGAAGAGTGAATTCAACCTCTTCAATGGGCAATAGCCCATCTTCTTCTTTAAACTCTGCACCCTCACTGATGAGTGCAGATCAATATGCTATGGATTTAGGGTTTACCACTGTAACCTGATCCATATCTAAACAATCCAACATATGGATTGGATCTCCAACAGAGTCATCAACTCCACCTAGGCCTTTGTCCAATCTTATATGTCCTTCTAGGGGAGTCGTTCAAACGGCCTTCTGCCTCTCCTTCATCAAATAGCTAGGGAGACTCTTACTCCTTCTCCTCCTACTTATTCTCAGCCCATCACTCCTGATAAATGGTTTGTTCCAAGACCCGAGATAAAATCTTATTTTCAAAAACCAATAATCACTGTCTATGAACCTATCATAGAACCCATAAATATCAAAGTCTCACTCTAGATGAGTGATAACATGTATAAATACCCGTTATTATAACATCTTTCATTAGAATAATGAAGTCAAAATGCATAAGAAGAGAATCAAAGTGCATAACTTATGTTGTAATTACATAAGTATTTAGAAATACATCTTACATAAGCATTTAGAAATACATCTTACATAAGTATTATGTCTATTTTACACGATTGCTATGTCTAAACGCAGGATGAGTAGAAAGAAAGAAACTAGTGAATTGAAGGAGTCATCTCGCACAAAGGCTACGTGATGGGAACTCATTTTGCAATTAACATCTCCAGCGGAAGAACCACGTCATCATGTGAGAAAGGTCCACTAGAAGACAAGAACGGTAGTTGGAGTTGATGTGACTTCGTAAGGCTGCAATTGGCCCTGACAATCTCAAAAGAATAGAAGTTTCTTATCAAAAGCTACCTATAAAAAGACTTCCCCCCCACCAAGCAAAGAAGGTCTGAATGGATCATAAAAGAGAGTCCATATGAACCGCAAGTGAAAAATGTTTTCTTCTTTTTCTCTGGTCAAGCTGTAAGTGAGAGCTTAGAGTCTGAGTGGTGGAGAACCCAATCCCCATTCACCATAACTTGTAACAACTGTCATTATACACTTTCAATTGTTATTATACACTTTCAATTCACCATGTCTTCACTGTTTTTTAGTCAATGTGTTATTTTTAATTTAGACGTGTGATAAGTTCTTGATAAGAAGTTTTGCTTATAAGTCTTATCACGTTAGTCGAGCTATTCTCATCGCCTAGTCAACATAGTTGCCAACTATCTAAGAGAGAAAGTGACCATGTGTGGCGTATAATAACTTCGAGAGAAGCAAGCCTTAATCAGAAGCCAGCCTTCATCAAAAGTATGGTTTGGTAAGTTATATAGTGTTAAGGTTATTACATTACTTGATCGCATGATAATGCACAGACATTCCTTAATTTCTCTGATACAAGTTAGTTCGTATTATCATTCCATTATCTTATTTCCTCTTTACAGACTCTTAAAGCTTAGTTTAATAGTTAGGTTTAGTCTAACATTTCTTACATTTGTTATTCTTTACTTCTTTTATACTGCCTAAATGATAAGTAATTCTTAGAACTAATATCTTGAATCAATTCTCTGTATTCAAACTTGGATCATCAAGGTAAACTTACTATTTTGCTTGCACTTGGGCAAGCAGTAGAAAAACTTATACTCAACAAGGACTTAGTAATTATACGATAAAGAGGTATGTAGTGATTACTCTGCATACGGTGATCACGACTAATGACTTATCTCGTAGAATTAATTATGTAATTAACCATCCCTGAATTTGAACCAAACTCAACACAGTAGAGTTTTAAACTACCAATGAGACAGTTTCAAAAATCTTCCTTGAGGGTCTTAGTTTCCTTCCCAAAGACCTCAGAAATCCAGAAAATTCTATGAGTTTATTTTAGTAGACAACAAGTCTATGGAAATAACTCATGTCCTAGATAAAAATGATCCTTAAAAAATTGCTTATTCAAAATTAAAAATCTTCAAAGTAATTGATCCAACTCATTCATCAAGAAATTTTTACAAAAAATCCCTTTCAAAGCCTTTTGTTCCTCAATCTTACTCTTACTAAGACTACATCAAAAGCTTGGTTTAGAGTATTTTGGTTTCCAAAGAGAAACCATTCATCGTTCATTTATTTTTGTCAAAACGCTTACAAAATCAATTTTCCTGTATGGTTCATTCAATAGTTGAATAATTTTGGTCTCACAGATAGTATTATGCCAACACCCATTCAAGAATCTTATTTATATTTTTCAAGAACAATTCAAAAGAACTCATTTCATAATTCGATGAGATTCTGCATTTACTTTCAAATTCTATAGATATTTTGTTGAAACTTCAATACAACATAATATCCTCAATACAAAATGTTAATTAAAAATCTTAAGATGAAATGGTGGAAAAAATACAATTTTCAACATGCCACCATCAAGCACATGAAGGAATGGTTGACAGAGAACGGTTATCTCAAGGATCTTGATCAAAGAAAGAGAACTGAGTTTCTAAATGACAAATCAAAGCTTCTTGCATAACTTGCTCAAGTCACAACTGATGCAGATTTCCAAAGGTTATTATCAACAGCAGTAAATGCATCCTCACTATCAAAGTCAACATCTTCCTTCATACATGAAGACTAAATGCAAGTAGATCCAAAATACGATCTTGACGACCCGTTTGTCGACTTACAACCTATGTGAGCTTCGAAGGTGTATACCTATTTAAAAAGAAAAATAGATTCAATATAGAGTCTTCCAAAAGAAGGTTTCTATTCAAATTAATATATTAGTTTTATTATTGTAATAAAATAAAAATAATAAATAAATAAATAAAATTGTAATGTATATTATCATTCCTAGTGTAATTGATGAGTCAACTTTGTAAATATTCTAGTTCACTATGTAAATATTGTTCTGTCATCTAGAAATCCAGAAAAAATTGAAGACAACAAGCACAGTTCAAGATCAAGTACTCCAAGAGATAAATTGAAGTTGTGTATATTTTATGGAGTGTTTGACTACGTTTGATGGTTCCAGTAGTAAGTCTCATTTATGAAGTGAGTCTGTTGGTTAGTAAGTAATCCGTCGTGGGGAATACAATTAATGGTATACATAATTACTACATGCAATAAAGGACATCAACGATTCTTTAATAAACCCACTTTATTAAAGAATGAAGGAAATTGCTTCTATTTTCCCCTTTTTGACATTTGGGCTTCAATTCTATGTTTTATTTTGTTAAATTAAAAAATTTGTAATATTGTAATTATATAAATATTTGTAATATTGTATATTATATTTAGCAATAGCGATAAACCATTATAAAACATAGTGGATTAGTCATTATGTGATATGATGAATTAGATGGCAATTAGTGAGATTTTCCATCACCTTAGTTTGTTTTTAATTTGTTTTATAGATTATCAATAGGTTTAGATTTTACGTTTTTTTCTTCAACGAGAACCTTATCAAATAAGGGGTCCTATCCTGTCTAATTCGATCTTATATTTTATTTTAAAATTTTATTAGATAAGGGGTCCAGTCCTATCTGATTCGATCTTATTTGTTATCTTATCAACCTCGTATCCTTAAGCTCCTAATATTTCGACTGCTTTATCTGGTTTATAATATGACACTTGTATTATTTTTACTTTTTAATCTTAATCACCTTTTGATTGAGTGGTAGTATTTGTTTAGATACTCTTAAAAAAATTGTGTACATAGAAAAAACAATCGTGTATATAAGTCTAAAAGATTGTGTATACTTGTCTAAATGATCGTGTATACATATCTAAACAATCGTGTATTTTGTAAAATAAATCATAACGATCGTGTTACAAAGTTTAAACGATCGTGTATTCTATAAAATAAATCTCAACGATCGTGTTACAATATCTACATGATAGCGCAAGTAAACGTAATCGATTGTGTTAATAAATTTAAGCAATTGTGTAATACATCACAAGACTACCACATAATTCAAAAAGATATTGTAACTAAAACTGAATGATCACTATCTAAAATTTAAACGATAGAGTCATCAATCTAAATGACCGTGTGGTGCACTTCACACGATCGTGTAGGCAACTTTAAACAATCCTAGTATTACATATAAACGATCACTTAAGTAAATCTGAAGGATCTTTGTTATTAAATCTCCATGATCTTGTAGTCATTCATAAACTCTAATGTCACACATTTGTACATTTATATACTAGAACAAAAAATCACAAATTTTCATAAATTGATTAAACTTTGCTTACAAGTCCTACTATTGTGCCCTTCAAGATTATAGTTGGAACATCTTAATGAACTATTAAATTAGCCTACCGATGAAATTCTTTGTTTTCTTGGTTTTCTAGCTTGACATTTAAAGACTGGAGGTAATGCTTTCATGACAGCATCTTCAATTCTCCAATCCAAATGAGTGCCAACAAGATGAATGCAACCATTGTATGTTTCTAATAGCATTTCTCTATAATAAAACTCAGATACATAAGAATATGTATCTAAATTAAGCATTCGTAGAACAGCAAGTGCATATGCACATGTAATTTTTTCAACATCCCATACTCGACAGTTGTAACATCCCACATTTAACTTCAAAATGAACTGGACTTCCATCCATTAACTTTGTATTTAGTCATACTAATTAATTGGATCAACCTAATACATAAGATAAATAAAGGAAAATTAAAAAATGAAAAAACTTGCACAAATAGAAACAGATAGACATAGATAGCTATCTATCTCTATCTATTTGAGACAGGCTCAAATAGATTGCTATCTTTATTTATCAAATAGACAAAGATAGTCATCTATCTGTGCCTGTTCGAGATACAAACATAAAAAAAATCTTACCAATACACTTCTTGACTTTTCATGTTCTAAACATAACACATTCTCAACCCAAGAAGTCAAACGACTCTTCATTGCAAAAGCAACTTTACTTATTTCATAAAACCACTTTTGCAATACATCTCTAATTGAGCTAAGCATTGTAGCCACAGGTAGTTCTCTGAGATCTTTAAACATTAAATTGACACTTTCTACATGATTTGATTTCATCATTCTGTACGTTCGTCTTTGTGAATATGCCTGAGACCACTTCTCAAAACCAACACTACTAATATAATCTCTGATATTTGCACAAATTGGCTCCATTCATCTCATGTAGTACTCAATTTTTATAGCGACGCAATGTTCGTTTGGGGTTAGCTTCACATAGATTTAATTCATTAGGTATATGAGTACCTTATACAATATGTGGCTTGTGGTGTTAATTTCTTACAATTTGTCACCATGAAAGTGCATGAAAGAGTTGAACTTCTTCATGTGTTTTCTCATTTCCTATAAAAATTCTCATGGTAGGGAAATTGATGTGTACCTGCAGCCATTAATTGAGGAATTGAAGAATCTATAGACTTTTGGTATGCGGACATATCACTGTCTTACGAATTAATGTTTTAGACAATTAATGACTTTCTAGCATATGATGATCTATTTGGGTGGAGTACGGCTATCAGACATGTTCTATCTGCATGAGAGATAGATTGTCGTTTGGGATAAGGGAAAAAAATAGTTTTCATGGGACATTGGTGCTATCTTTTAAATAACCACGTTTGGCATAGAAGTAGACTACATGATGGAAAAGTAGAGCGTAAGGCACCTTCAGTTGTAATGACTGAGAAGAAATCTTGAAACAACTAGATTCGTTGGAGTTTTCAGTTATGAGTAAACATCCTGCGTTAAAAGATAGAAAAAGAAAGAGAGTTCTTAATTGGACAAAGAAAAGTATTTTCTTCGATCTTTTTTACAAATTGAGACTACTTATTTATCACAAACTTGATGTAATGTATATTGAAAAGAATGTTTGTGACAACTTGGCGGTACAAAGTTAAATTTTGAAGAAAAAACCAAGGGTACCAAGAATTTCTAGTTGGATCTACAAGATTTAAAAATAAGAAAAGATTTACATTCAATAGAAGTCGGTAACTGATTGGTGAAACTCCATGCGAACTACACGTCGACCAACAGGGAGTGGGTTGAGTTTTGCAAGTTCTTAAAAGTAGTTAAGTTTTCTGATGGATTCGTTTTTAATATTTCACATTGTGTGAATGAAAATGAAGGAAAAATATGAGGTCTCAAAACGCACGATTGTCATGTGTTACTACCCAGACTTCTACCAATTGATGTGCGTCCATTCTTATTGAGAAATGTGAACATCACTATTATCGAACAATGTAGATTTTTTCATGATTTATACGCTAGGACGATAAGATTAAGTGATTTGGACAAATTACAGGCATATATTATAATTATACTGTGCAAATTGGAAAGAATATTTCCACCGACTTTTTTTAGTGTAATGGTACACCTTGCAGTTCACATACCATACGAAATGAAGGTTGTTGGTCTGGTTTCTTACAGTTAGATGTATCCCATTGACAGAAGTCTCCACATACTAAAACAGTATGTTCGTAACAAATCATGTCCTAAGGGGTCTATTGTAGAAAGATATCTTATGAACGAATCAAGTACTATTTGTTCACGATATTTAAGTGAGATTGAGACTCGATTCATCGAAGATGATCAAAATTACAATAGCATAGCAAAGGATGAGGAGATTGGTGAGTTTGAAGTGTTCATTCGGAAGATATGACCAATGGGAGTGTCCCATTTTTTAAAGCATATCACGAGAAGAGAAATGACTATTTCATTTGTACATTCTTAACAATGTGGATGAAATAGTAGAGTATCACAAGTACACATTTCTGGACTAATGGATTCATAATTTCATCCCCGATGTCTTAAGTCTTTGTTATTGTTGTCACCTAAACTCAAAACTATGCATGTACTTCAATAAAAACCTACTAGCAATACATCATTGGGGTGAAACCAACTCTAAAACTTTTAAAATACAACAATAAGCTTTTTTTGAATGGTTCAAAGTTCAGGTATATACAGTAAATGACTTTGAGAGTTCTTCGTACATGCGGTAGTTATTTTATATTTTATATATAATCCATTCATGTACACGCATTTCATATTGTGAGAGGATATCGTCTTCGGTAGGCAAAAATTTAGGTTAGTCTTGCTACACTAAACACTTGTAGTCATGGTTACTATCCGATCTAACATGTGTCTTTTTAAAGATCTGTCTCAACCCTCCCCCACTCTAGTTTTGAGGAGGCGAAAACACTCCAGGAACATTGAGTTGGAGAGATACGTATAGCATAATGGGAGGATCCCTATTTTAATCCCCATAAGAAGGGACAAGCCTGTCTCTGCACATGACTCTTGTTTCAGAGACACAATTAGTGTGTTGACGTGAGACACGCTTTCAATTCAAGCTCTGAAGTGGTCTGATGTACCACAAGTGTGCATCGAGGTCGTCAAGGGCAGCCTAGGGGTACGTTTGTAATTTTTTAACATATATATATGTTGAACCTACATATGTATGTGCATAGAAGACTAATTCTGAAACCTATTTCTTTTGTAGCAATGGTTTGTGCTCGATCTCAAAGATCCGTAACTTAATCAGTTCATTGAGCATCAAATGCTCAGCGTGTGAAAGAAATTCAGAGGAGACAACCACCGACACTTGAAGAAGTATAGCAACCCTAAAGAAGCACGTGCAAAGTCACTGCCCAGATTGACCAATCGTGTGCCAGATTGGCACTTTCTTTATGTGACATGACTCGATAATTTCAGGTCATTTATATTGTCTACCTTGAAATCAATTAACAGTAATTCATTTACATTTTGTTTACATATAATGTTTTGATCATTATTTGATTGTAGGAGCAATTAAGTGCTTGTAAGGCTGCTAAAGCGAAGCAGCCTTACAACCA
The DNA here is from genome assembly GCA_037974545.1 of Cucumis variabilis. NCBI lineage: Eukaryota > Viridiplantae > Streptophyta > Magnoliopsida > Cucurbitales > Cucurbitaceae > Cucumis > Cucumis variabilis. The sequence continues at coordinate 11,470,104 of JBBPDI010000009.1, read as the reverse complement.
CAAGAGTGGATCCAAGTCGTTCCTTCATGACAGGCCGAGCTCACTAAAGAACACGATCACTTGATGGACCATGTCAAGTTGTTTTGAGAGACACACACTAGTAGGATAAGCGAGTTAGTTTCACCGATAGAAAAGGAGGAACATGTAAGTTCACCAAAACTTTTTATTACTTCATATTTGAATTTTGACGATCTCTCCTAATCCCAACTTGTATTGTGCATAATCAAATGTTGGAACTTCAGTCTCATCCAGTCCCAGAGGGTTCCTAACCACTCTCTGGAGACGTGATATGTGAGACTGTTTTGGGTAGAGAATCGGGCTACTCAAAGGGTCTTAGTTGGGGCCCCAAACCCAAGTCCAAAAAGAGTTATGCTTCATCTTCTTCCTCTTCCTACGACCACTAGGCACACATGATAGAGGTTAGCCAACTAAAGGATAGCCTTGAAAACACTAACCGCATGATTGAAGAAAAAAGACTAAGGGAGGAGGAGCGAGATCGACTAGTGGCAAACCTTGATCGATAAATAGCAGATCATGATAGAAAAATGGAAGAAACAATTTGAAGAATAGATGAAAACTATACACGAAAAATGGAGAGATAAGTAAGATGATCGAGGATGTGAGTTGGGTACAGAGAGGGTCGTGAACACTTGGGGTACGTACTTTTCAACTGTTAATTTGTTTGATTCCGCATCTGTGATATTCTAACTATATTTTTTTGACATTTGTAGGTTTTGCATTTTCTATGTGTCGTTCATGACTACTGGATATCTAGAAAATAGATGTAGGTTATTTTAATGTAATTCTTTGAAACATTGTGAACATTATTTGTACTTTTTAAACATATTATTTCAATTTATTACTTTTTATAATTTATTGCAAATTATGTTTCTTGTTAAACTGAGCGGAACTAAGAACAATATTGAACAATAACAATAACAAAAACAAAATAATAAAATAAATAAAAATAAAAATCTTTGCCGACGCATGGCTTTTGTTAGCCAAAGGAGTTTTTCCCGATGTATTGTCTATGCGTCGACCAAAGCCTTTTCCTGCCGTGACGTTGGGATAATAAATTCTGGCGTATTGAAGCAACGTCAGGTTTACCTTATTACTAATGTCAGAGATATGTATTTGTCGACTTCGGTTGACGTTTTGCTGACACTTTTTTACTGACGTTGGAAATGGCATCAATGATACTTAGTGTGAAAATATTGAATAGCTTAAAGCTGAAAATCTACAACCAATGAGAAGCCTAAGGCACCATCTCCACCACCTCCAAAAGGATCAGCTACAAACCTCCAGCTTCAATCAAAGGATAGGGAAAGACGAGTAAGAGCATAATTATTTTAAATCTATAAGGATCTAATATGTATTCAATTTTTTTCTTTAAGTTTGTAATGACTGTGCACTTTTGTGGACTTATCCTTCATCTTTTTACTCCTTGTAATTGCCATGATTTTAGGTTCCAATGACAAGGCTCTGAAAGAGGGTTGCTACACGATTGAAAGATTCTTAGAACACATTTTGCTATGTTAACAACGTTCAATGAATTTGACATGCAGGTTTACACTATTGTATTATTTCACTTCCGACTTTTTTTTTGTTTTCATTGGTTTCCTGTGCATATGTAGAAACTAGAAACTATCATTGTAGCCTCTTATTTTACCTTGAATATTGTTAGTTTCAACTTCAAGTCTATCATGTCATGCTTGGATACTACTTGATACTATGGTTTTTATAAAAGTGAAAGACTGATTATGTTATTTGGTTAATCAATCTATTCCTCCCATTTAATTATATGTAAATGCACTTAGGTTGGAGTTATCTAAGAATTTTATGGATATGTTGGATATTCTTAGGTACGTATTGGTTGTCTTTTTTCCTCACATCTCTCTACATCAGTTAAGCTAATCCTCGTTAGAAATAGTGGGCTTGGGCCTTGATGAAAGCCTATGGGTAGTTAAAATTTTCTTTACCCTAATTCTTTATTCTTTTTATTAGGCTCAAGTTGCCTATAAATATTTCCCTTTTGTACCTTTTTTATTATTAAAACATAATAAGGAAAATATTGTGGTTTTTCTCCCAATACTCAAGTTTCCACGTAAAGTTGTGTTTTTTGTCTCTACTTTCAATATGGTATTGGAGCAGATGGTTTAGGAAGGTTCTGTGTTCAAGTCTCTGGATTTTTGTTTTCTTCGTAGTTAAAATAGATTTCCACTTGTTCAGTCTTTCAAATATTTCAAGCCCACTACTGAGGTAAAATTGATTCCACTTATTGGACTTTTCAAGTATTTCAAGCACACAAGTGAGGCAGAGTCTGGGTGATATATAATTATATTTGCTTTCAATCACTACCTTCAGCTTTTGGATGAATTGGTGGTTTAATATGGTATGAGAGCGGGACATTGAACAAACCCTGAACAACACAACTAGTGCTGGAAATCAAATAGAGGAGACAACCGCTAGTGTTAGTGTCACCGTCATCATTGATGCTTGGATCAATGCTTCCATGGACGAATGGATCTATCGCCTTCAGAAAATATCGGGAAACATAATTACACTGATCTTTTTATCATTTGTGTTGCCATAAACTGCCCATGATGTCGCTTCTGGAAGTTCACGCATCGTCGACGGAGTTACACACATCGGCCCAACCTGTTCAGACATTGCTAGCTAACCTAACCGTGCCATCATCGTCTTCATTTGTGGCCTGTAGTGTTCTCCACATGTCGATTCATGTTCTGCCACTTAATTCTGGTCGACGATCACCGTTTCTACAATCAAATCTGCATGCCCTACCACCCAATGGCCTTCGTTATAACCCTGATGATAAGAATTTTTAAATTCACACAAAATTTGAGGTTGTTAAATTTTTAGCACATTCCAAGTTTATCGTGCAAGCTCCTCTCCAGGAATAACTCAACAACAACTGGAAGGGCTTCAACAACCGATTGGACCAATTGAGGCTACCCTAGGGACGACATTCTACACTCATGTTTCGATGTATTATGAAAAGGAGAGTTTGCAAAAATAACAAAAAAATTTATGATAATATAGCCCATGTCACCTATATTTTCTAAATTGCAAAAATGACAAATTTAAAAGCTGATTACCTTCTGATTACAGTCAATTACTAATCATATTTGCCAAATTTGTAATATGCAAAAAAGAGGTTTTATGAGCTCTTTTTTCTAAATTTTTTTGTCATCTAATCCAATTTTTCTTATGAGAATCCCATAATCTCATTTCCTACTTTATCTTCTTCCTATATGAGTGAAAATACTAGTCCAACCACACTTGGACGGAGCTATTGTCTATTCAGATATACCTTAGTCTTTTAGTCTCATTAGTATTGATGGTAAGAATACTTGGATCCTAGACTCTGGTGCCACATATCATTTAACTGGTTCGTCTAAACACTTTGTGTCTTACATTCTATGGCTGGAAATGAGAAGATAAGAAATTCTGATGGCTCATTGGCTTCCATTATCGAGAAATGAAAAATTTCTCTTTTTTATGGTTTCTCATTACACAATGTGTTGCATGTGCCATAAATTTCATATAATCTTCTATAGATTAGCAAGATTACTCATGAACTAAACTGCAAAGCAATATTCTTACATGATTTTGTTTCTTTTCAGAACTTGAGCTTGGAAGGATGATTGGCATTATCCAACACAATAGGGGTCTTTACTTGCTTGATGATGATGCCTCCTCTAGTAGTATTTCTAGGATCAATCTATTATCATCCTACTTTAGCACTTCTAAAAAAGACCTTATGTTACGGAATTTCTGTTTAGGCCATCCCAACTTTAAATAATGAAATATATGTTTCCTCATCTCTTTTCCAAAGTTGTTGTTTCTTACTTATCTCGTGATGTGTGCATACAAACTAAACAACATTGAGTTTTATTTCCTTTGAAACCTTAAGCCAACCCGACCTTTTATTCTTGTCCATAGTGATGTTTGAGGACCATCTAAGGTCACTACCTCCTCTGGGAAATGATGGTTTGTGACCTTTATTGATAACCATACTAGTCTTACTTGGGTTTTTCTGATCTCTAACAAATCTGAAGTTACCTTCACATTCTGGAACTTCTATCACACCATGGAAACACAATTCAGTACAAAGATTTTAATCCTGTGGAGTGATAATGGTCGTGAATTTTAAAACCACTCTCTTCATGAGTTCTTATTCTCTAAACAAATTGTTCACTGAAGTTCCTGTGTTTACACCCCCAACAAAATGGGATTGTCGAACAAAAAAATCATCTTTTGGAAGTTGTCTGTTCTCTTATGTTGTCCACTTCTCTTCCTTCTTATCTCTAGGGTGATGTCATTCTCATTGTCGCTCATCTCATCAACCACATGCTTTCTTTTGTTCTTCACTTCTAAACACCGTCAGATTGCCTCAAAGAATCCAATCCCTTCACTCGTCTCATCTCTGATGTTCCCCTTCAAGTGTTTGGCTGCATTGGCTATGTCCATAGCCATGGTCTTAACCAAAGTAAATTTACCCCTAGGGTTCTGGCTTACATGTTTGTTGGGTATTCCCTGCACCAGCGAGGTTATAAATGCTTCCATCTATCTTCACGTAAGTACTTCGTTACCACAGATGTCACCATTATTAAAGATCATCCTTTTTTTTCCATTATCTTACTTCAGGGAAAAAATGTGAGTGAAGAGTCTAACTATATGTGTCCATTAGAGTCTACTTATCCCATTTTGGTTACCTTACCTATCCCTCACAGTACAATCCTACCAACAGATAAAGTTCCTTAGAAAACCTACTATAGGAGGAATCTCAGAAAGAAGTTGTCTCATGTTGTTCAGATGGCTCCAGTTCATGATTTTGAACCAATAAGAGATCAAGGTACTGATCCAATTAACTCACATAGTAATAACAAAATAAGTGAGAATGACAGGTCTGAGATGAATTCAACTAACTAACATACCAATAGTAAGGCATGTGAAAATGATAGGTCCGAGACAAGTACTATTGTGAAAGATATGGGTGAGTAGGGTAGTATTGATGAGGTCATGACAGAAAGGACATGATTATTAAGAACTAGGTTGTTGTTGAGCATGCTGAAAATGAAACTAAGTTAAACCGTTTTGGAAATAGTAGCATGTACGATCCATCTATTGATCTTTCTATTGCCCTAAGGAAAGGTACAAGGTCCTGCACAAAGCACTCTATATGTAATTATGTGTCATATGAGAATCTCTCATCACAGTTCAGAGCTTTTACTACCTACCTTGAGCCTACCAAAATATCAAAAAATATTCACATTGCATTAGAGTGTCTTGAATGGAAAAGTGTTGTCATGGAAAAGATGAAAGCTCTTGAAAAGTATTCATGGGAGATTTGTGCTCTACCCAAAGGACACAAGTCTGTAAGATGCAAATGGATGTTCATTCTCAAATACAAAGCAGATGGAAACCTTGGCAGACACAAGGTAAGGTTAATTGCAAATGGGTTTACTCAGGCCTATGGTATTGATTATTTAGAAACTTTTTCTCTCGTTGCTAAGTTGAATACTGTCCGAGTCCTTCTGTTTATTGATGTAAACAAAGATTGGCCTTTATATCAGTTGGATGTAAAGATTGCTTTTCTGAATGAAAACCTAATAGAGGAAGTCTACATGAGCCCTCTACTTGGCTTTGAAGCATAGTTTGGTCAATAGGTTGTAAACTCCAGAAATCCTTATATGGTCTGAAACGATCACTCAGAGCATGGTTTGATAGATTCACTACCTTTGTCAAGTCCCAAGGATACAGTTAGGGTCACCCTAATCATACTTTATTTACAAAAGTTTTCAAGACAGGGAAGATTGTAGTTCTGATAGTTTATGTGGATGACATTGTTTTATCTGAAGATGATCATGTTGAAATTAGTCAAATTAAGTAGAGAATGGGTAATGAATTTGAAATCAAGGATTTGAAAAGTCTGAAACATTTCCTTGAAATAGAGTTGGCCAAATCTAAAGAAAACATCTTCATATCTCAGAAAAAATATACCCTTGATTTGCTAACCGAGACAGGTATGTTGGGATGTCATCCTACTGACACTCCTATTGAATTCAACTGTAAACTAGAAAACTCTGATGACCAAGTTCCAGTTGATAAAGAATAATATCAGCACCTTGTAGGTAAATTGATTTACTTATCCCATACTCATCCTGATATCTCCTTTACTATGAGTCTTGTCAGCCAGTTTATTTAGGCTCCCTATGAGGAACACATGGAAGCTGTCAAAAGAATTCTGAGATACTTGAAAACGACACTTGAAAAAGGGTTTATGTTTAGAGAGACAGATAGAAAGACCATTGAGGCATATACTGACTTGAACTGGACAAGATCTATTGGTGAAAAAAATCTACCTTCGGTTATTCTTGAAGGGATAAAAGCCCTATGGCAGCGGAAGAATTAAAGAACTATTACTCAATTTAATTTAGAATATTAAAATACTGGTACATTGGTAAAATTTAGAATCAAAATTCTAAATAAAACTAAGCATGCTTTTAAAGATTTAGAGAACCTACTTTCGATGACGTCTATGAATCTACAAATTAATCTCCAAATTGGAACACCATCCGTCGGAGACCTTCCTATCCTCTGGGATGAGATTGGTTTGTGGGAACCAATTGGAATGAGAAAAGGTATAGAGATTTTTAG
>JBBPDI010000009.1:11349887-11365132 GCA_037974545.1 Cucumis variabilis | reverse complement strand
CTATATTTGTAATTTTTTAAAAATATTGTTATATCCTTAATTATTATTGCTAAATTGGCCATTCATTATAATTACCCTTAAATCTATTATAATTATGGGCCATAGTTCTGTAAAGCAAGAGTTGAATTGTTTAATACAAAAAGAAACTTTATATTTTATTTATTTTTTATTGCTACCCTGGCTTTGGTTTTGTAATTTATTTAATTCCTGTGAAGCATAGATACGTTTATAAAAAAAGCATAAGAGATTTTGAAATATAGTAGTCAATAAAATACAATAGAAAAGTTTGGTAGTATTCAAGTTGGTTATTTTTTTGCATGATTTTGTTGGACCAAGTCTTGAAGATGGAGTATAGATGATTTCAGAGTTTTGTTTATTATTACTTTTATTATTTTTCCATTTAGCTTTGCATTGGTGTGTTGGAGCATTGGGCTTTCTTTTCATGGCTATTTGGTATGATTCATTTATTGTTAATTTCTTTTCACTCCACCTTTTCAGGTTTTCCCTCTATTAAACCTTTAAGATGGGGGCAAAGATGATAAACCTTACTGGGTTTTCTTTTATTTAATTTTCTCATCACATTGAAGCTGCATTAAAACTAATTTACACATTACAGCATCCTTGCTTCTTTGCTCCACTTCTTATTGATGGTTTTTCTTTCTAATTCTATAGGTTGAGGTGTAAAAATGAAAGTCTTTAACATCAGGTGGTAATAGGTAAGTGCTTCTCATTTTTCTAAACTCTTCCCATTCTTTAATTGCTTCATTGGTCTCATTTTGTTGCACATCAAAGAAATTAAATAAGGACTCACACACAACTCATTTAATGAATGAATGAATTGATTGAAATTGTTTGTTTAAGAGTAATTTTGAAATTGACAAAATGTGAGTTCAAGAACTTCAAAATTCACTCTCAAACACCACATAAGATTAACCTGGATCTTCAGGAAATCAGGAGGGTCTGACTTGATCCTTGTGTCCAACTTCTTCAGATATTTATCATTGTTTTCTGGGATGGCTCTCATTTTTTGGAATTGAAGCAATCTTTTTGTGGCTATTTTGCCACCATGTAGAACTCCAATGGATACTGACCTTGATATTGTTTGTAGAATAATTGAAGATATATCAGGTTGAAAAGCTAAGCGATTGTGGTGATAGCTAGGCAATAATCGTTAAAGATTAAAGATTGGGAAGGCGTTTAGGATTTCTTATTTAAGTCTTGTATTAGGATCTCATTTCATGTATTATTGTAGAATGTATATACAAACACAATATTAAGATTTCATTTTGTGTATACAAATGTAAAAGAAAAATATTGTAGTTTCTAAAATAATATTAATTTTATTGATTTGTTGGCGTGAGAAAAAAATATTTATCTACACGTATCCAATGTCGGTTTATAAAAAATGGATAATCCAACAATTAAATAAAAATAAATTTATAAAAATTGATCCAAAAACAAGACTTTAATGTCGGTTTTAAAACGACGTCAAAGACTAACCGACACTAAATATCTTCAATAACACCATCAAAAATGTCGGTTTAAAAACAACATTAAAGGCCTTTAATGTCGTTTTTAAATTAACATTAATGAGGCCTTTAATGTCATTTTTAAACCGACATCAAAACAGAAACAACATTAAAAGCCTTTAGTATCGGTTTTAAACCGACATTAAAGACCAGATTTGTTCTAGTTCGTGTTTGATTTTGATGTTCCCATAGATATAACAAAAGGTGTCTGTAGTTGTACTAAACATTTTATTGCTAACTCTATGTCATATCAGAAAATGTCATAAATAGCTATAGAGTCTTCACATCTAGGGTAAATGTTCCAAAGAATATACAAGAGGCATTAAAAGATTTTCTAAACTGCACCTATGCAACCATGGGTTTATTTTAACAGTAAGATATCAGTTCATAATTCAGTTCTACACGATAGAACAAAATATATCAAGCTAAGCATTTTCTTAAGGAGAATGATTGAAGCAGAAACAATGTGTTTCTTATCTTCTTAACTCATAGCAAATATTGTCAATATATGAACTAAAGGCCTCCCAAAGAAGCAAGTTGGCTATTGATTAACAGGTGGTTATGGAAGATCTCTCGGAACCAACTCAAGGGGAGTGTTAGAATTCCTATGTGTATAAATTATTAATTGTTAAATATTTTCCTTTATTATTTTTATTAATTTCCATAATCGTAAGAGGTGGTTCTCCAAGGTAAGAAGACATAAGATTATGCATATACAATAAGAAAAATAATTTAATAATGAAGGTGGAAATTTTCAATGTCTAGGGTATGGATTTTATGGGCTCTTTCCTTGCACCGGTTCCATGCAAATATTTTCGTACTTTTATAAATTAACCATTAACCAGTTTTTATTTTTTAAATTTATATACACACAGAAACTTAATTTAATTTTTATCGGTTGTTTACAAGTTTAGATACAAATATTTTTTTAAATTTAGATTCGTTTAGTTTTTAGCTTTTGAAAATTAAAACATACCTATGAAAAAAATATTTTCCTTTGTTATTTACTTTAGTTCTATTTTTAAATTACATTCAACTTAGTACCAATTTAAACTTTATAACTAATAAATATTTAACTTTTCAATTTTAACTCTAATAAGTCTCTTACATCTTATCTTTTGTAGATGTATAAACTTTCATTTTAGAATTTAAAAATCTTATAGCATCAAAAAAAAATGTTTAGAAATTAACCGTTGTAGAATTAGACAATTAATTTTAAATTTTTAAATTTGTATAATAGTTACATTATATTTTTTTGAAAAGAATTGTATGGTACAAATTATTACAGACAAATCAAGATGTGATTGATATAATATATCTTTTGAAGTTTGAGGACTATATATGACACAATCATACAAATTTAGAAGTGAAATTTTAAACTTATAGAAAGTTGTACCTCGTAATATAAAATTTTAGATCAACCACTATTCATATATTAACTAGTTATCTTCGCTTTAGTAATATTATATTATTTAATATCATACCGATGGTTTATAATTATATATGTGTAATGTGAACTTGTCCCCTACATAAAATCTTGGATCCACCACTAAACACATGTATGGAGAAACAAAGAGAATGCAACCATACTTTTATTTACTCTCTAATGCGAATGTAGGCATAAATTATACATTTGAAGGTTTATCTAAATTAAAATATACTTGAACATATAGGCATAGTTGTATACATTGTATTCTTCAAAAAGAAAAAAAAAAGGAAAAAAAGAGTTGTACATTACATAAATTTGTATGAAACTTAGGAATGTACGAAGATTTAAAAAAGAAATAAAACAAAGTCATAAACTGGAAGTGGATATCGTTAGGTCTATATTTTTGTCAATTAAAATATTAGGATTATAAACAAACAAAATCTCTCTAAGATATAGGTGGTTGTTAAGGATTCCTTTAAAAATAAATCTAAATTGAATCTTGGTAGGATGATATATATCGATCGTAATCTGATGTTTGCAGGTGTGCGTTTTACTGAAGAAAATATTCGAGTCTGTGGCTTGTGAAAGCCGAGGAGAGCAAGACATCATTCATCATTTACACAGGTTCGTAATGGTATAACTTAGTTGCTGATGAAGATACTGTGTACGTTATAAGCACAGTGTGAAGAAAAGGAATATTGAGAGAGCAGTTCGAGTTGAGGAATTAAGTCAAAAATTTAGGGGGAGCCTGAGATTATCTCTACAAGATTCATGCGACATTCAAGGGGAGCCTGAAGAGTGTTATAGTTATTTCATTTACTAGTGTATTTGTATAACTAGTGAAAATGGTTACTTATTATGAATCTTAATAATATTCCTAATCTGAGCTAAAAGCTCTCCAGATGTAGGCACATTTGCCAAACTGGGTTACCAAAGTGTCGTGTTATCTATTTTGTATCTTTAGTTAAACTTGTAGTTAAGTGCATGTGGTATAGCTAAAGGGTAATTAACAGTATCGTTGTTTTCAATTAGTATTAGAGCGGGTTCGATACTTATGGATACACAGAGAGAAGGTACCCCAACTACGCGACCTCCAATTCTGGATGGAAAGAATTACTGATATTGGAAGACTCGCATGATATCATTTTTGAAATCTCTAGATTCAAAGGCTTGGAGAGCAGTAAAAGTGGGATGGACTCCTTCCATGATAACCATAGATGGGAAGTCTGTACCAAAACCAGAGGAAACATGGACAGAAGCATAAGAACAGGTGTCACTAGAGAATTCTAAAGCACTGAATGCAATCTATGATGGAGTAGACTTGAATATATTCAAATTAATCAATTCATGTGTTACTGGACAAGATGCTTGGAAACGACTCGAGGTAGCATTTGAAGGTACATCTAAAGTAAAGACATCCCGGCTTTTACTACTCACTACCAAGTTTGAATTTTTGAAGATGATAGAGGAAGAGAACATAACTGAGTACAACATACATGTCCTGGAGATTGCCAACGAATCATTTAACGTAGGAGAAGAAATACCTGAAGCTAAGTTAGTCTAAAAAGTTCTTAGATCTCTTTCCAGAAGATTCGATATGAAAGTTATTGCAATTGAAGAATCCCATGATGTTTCTACACTATCTCTTGATGAACTGTTCGGGTCTCTTTTGACATTCGAAATTACTTTAAATGATCATGCAGACAATAGAGGTAAAGGAATTGCGTTTCAATCTGTTCAGGAAGATGAGCGTGTCGAAAAGGAGAAAATCTCTAATGAACAAATGAATGAGTCAATTGTCTTGCTTACCAAACAAGTCTCAAATATAATGAAAAAGATGAACAAATCAAGCAATTCCGGCTTTCATAGTCAATCCTCAAGTAATTTCAAGCGACGAGAATTCGACTGGTCTAAACCCCAAGAATCTGAACGCTCACCTGGCAAAGATAGCATATCATTCAAATGTCGAGAATGTGGAGGGTTCGGTCATTATCAGGCTGAGTGCGCAACTTTTCTAAGAAGTCAGAAGAAGAGTTTCGAAGCTACATTATCAGATGAGGATTCAGAAGGACCAGTCAAAGAAGAAGAATTTACCAATGCTTTTATCAGCATTGTTTCAAACGGTGAAAGTGAGTATGAAGATCAGACAAAGGTTGACACAGATCAGTTAGTTGCTGGAAGTGTGTCATATAAAAAAATAAAGTCTTTATGGGAAGAGGATACAACAGATAGGGCAGTACAGAAAGAGAAAATTCAAGAATTGATGACTGAAAACGAAAGACTGCTGTCAGTAATCTCAACTCTGAAGCAGAAACTCAAGGAGTCACAAGCAAATTATAGTCAGCTGGAAAAAACTGTAAATATGTTAAATTCTGGTACTTAAAGTCTTGATCACATATTAACTCTAGGAAAAACTGGCTGTAGTAAGGAAGGCCTCGGATACAGTGGGTCGGTTAATCAGAAGAAGCTTGATACCAAGACTCTATTTGCCCCGGCTAAATCAAGTATAACCAGAGAGGTGAGGGATTTCCAAAGAAGTAGCAGACGTGGTACATTCACAAAACCATGGATTTGTCACTTCTGTGGAAAGCAAGGACACATTAAACCCTACTGTTATGCAATGATGAACAATAGTAATTATAAATGGAGAATTAAAAAACAACAGGAGAGAGGTAATATTGCTTTTACATCTGTGCAAATATCTCAAGAAGACTGGTTTTTTGACAGTGGATGTTCCAGGCATATGACAGGAAATCACACATATTTCACTAACTACGTTGATTGTGTCTCTGGTCATGTAACATTTGGAGATGGAGCCAAGGGCAGAATCCTTGCCAAGGGAGATGTGGCTGGACAACATCTTCCTAATTTAAAAGATGTGCGATATGTTGAAGGGCTCACAGCAAATTTGATAAGCATAAGTCAACTATGTGATCAGAGTTTTTCGGTGAATTTCAGCAAAGATTACTGTGTTGTGTCAGACGAATTCAGCAAAGAAGTCATGTGAGGTATCAGACAGACAAATAACTGCTATCACTGGTGTTCTACTCAACCTGAAGTCTGTCAAGTCTCAAGGGATGAACAAACTCAACTATGGCATAAAAAATTGGGTCATGTTAGCCTGAGTTCTCTTGATAAAGTGCTCAAACATGACGCTATTATAGGCCTGCCAGCATTGAATGTTAAAGGACAACTATTCTGTGGAGATTGTCATCAGGATAAACAGACTTGAGTATCGCACAAAAGCAACAGAGATTGTTATACTAACCGAGTACTTGAGTTACTTTATGTTGATCTCATGGGGATAATGGAAATTGAGAGTTTAGGCAAAAAGAAGTATGTGTTAGTGTGTGTGGATGACTATTCTTGATTCACATGGATCTGGTTCTTGAGAAGCAAGTCTGAAATAGCAAAAATACTCATAAGACTGTGTCAAAATCTGCAACGAGAGCAAGGAGTGAATATTATTTGGATTCGGAGTGATCATGGAAAAGAGTTTGAAAATTCTGAAATGGATGGTTTTTACAAAGAGAAGGGATTAGTCACGAATTTTTAGCCCCATTAACTCCTCACTAGAATGAAGTTGTTGAAAGGAAAAATCATACCCTTCAAGAGATGGCTCGAGTAATGCTACATGCTAAGAAACTTTCGTTGAGCTTCTGGGCTGAAGCAATGCATACAGCATGTCATAGTCACAATAGAGTAACAATACGGACTGGATCCACGGTAACACTGTATGAGCTGTGGAAAGGAAGAAAATCGAATGTGAAGTACTTTCATATTTTTAGAAGCATCTATTATATCCTGGTTGATAGTGAATATCATAGAAAACTTGACGCCAAATCAGACCAAGGAATTTTTTTGGGATATTCGCCAAACAGTCGAGCCTATCGAGTTTTTAACAATCGAGCCAGGACTGTTATGGAAACAATGAACATTGTAGTGAACGATAATGACAAGGAGATAGAAGTATCCTCTGAAGTTTGAGATGAGAAGGATACTACATGTACAGGCAGATAATATGCAAACTGGCTCCGCGAGTGAACCCGATGCTAATAGTGGTGCTATGACTGGTGAAACTACTGAGCTCACTACGGATAATACTCCAGATGATTCTGATGAGTCCCTAAGCCACCAGATACGACCCTCCTCTAGAGTGGTAAAAAATCATCCGGTAAGTGAAATTATTGGAGATATCAAAAGTGGTGTGTTAACCAGGAAAAAGGATAGGATCGACTATGCAAAGTTAATAGCTAATGTTTGCTATACATCCTCCATTGAACTAGGATCAGTATCTGAGGCACTTGAAGATGAGTTTTGGATTGGTGCTATGCATGAAGAATTACTCCAGTTTCAACGACTCAATGTATGGAAGTTAGTTTCCAAGCCACCAAATGTAAATGTCATTGGGATGAAATGGATATTTAAGAATAAAACAGATGAGAATGGTCATATAACTTGCAACAAGGCTCGATTAGTGGCACAAGGATATTCTCATATTGAAGGTGTTGATTTTGATGAAACTTTTGCTCCTGTAGCTAGACTTGAAGCCATTCACTTATTGTTTAGCATTGTGTATGTTCAAAAAGTCAAGTTGTATCAAATGGATGTTAAGAATGCCTTCTTAAATGGGTACTTAAATGAGAAAGTATATATGTCTCAACCTAAGGGTTTTATTGATCCTGAATTTTCGCAGCATGTGTATAGATTGAATAAAGCACTATATGGCCTAAAACAAGCTCCTCGAGCTTGGTATGAAAGGCTTATAGAGTATCTTTTGAGTCATGGCTATGTTCAGGGCGGGACAGATAGAACTCTCTTCATACAGTGTCATGATCAGAATGTTATTGTTACTCAGATTTATGTTGATGACATAATTTTTGGAGGATTTCCTGCTGCAAGTGTGGATAGTTTTGTCAAGGTCATGCAATCAAAATTTGAAATGAGTATGGTTGGAGAATTATCGTTTTTTCTTGGATTACAAATCAAACAAGAAACAAATGGTATTTTTATTTCTCAGACTAAGTATGCACAGACTATGATTAAAAAGTTTAGTCTTGAACACTCTCAAGCTAAACTTACCCCAGCAGCAACTCACACAAACTAACCAAAGCTTGTGAAACTGATACAGTAGATCAGAAGATATACAAAAGTATGATTGGTAGTTTATTATATCTTACAGCCAGTCGACCTGACATTACTTATGATGTTGGTATGTGTGCTCGTTTTCAAGCATTCCTCGACACTTACATTTGTAAGCTGCTAAACGAATCATAAAGTACATTCATGGTACAGTTGATTATAATTTGTATTACTCGTTTGATACAAACACTTCTCTTGTAGGCTACTGTGATTCTGATTGGGCAGGATGTGTGTATGACAGAAAATCCACGTCTGAAGGGTGTTTTTTGTTGGGAAATAATCTCATCTCATGGTTTAGTAGAAAACAAAACTCAGTGTCTCTCTCCACAGCTGAGGCAGAATACACAGCAGCTGGGAGTGCTTGTGCTTAGCTCATATGGATGAAGCAAATGTTATGGGAAAATGGGTTCACACAGGACACCATGATGTTGTACTGTGATAATATGAGTGCCATTGATATCTCAAAAAATCTAGTACAACATAGTTGCACTAAGCATATAGATATATGTCACCATTTTATTCGGGAGTTGGTAGATGAAAGAGTTATCTTCCTCCAACATGTGCGTTCTAATCTTCAAATAGCAGATATATTTACTAAGCCCCTGGATTCCAAGTCCTTCGAACATTTTAGAGTTGAGTTGGGAGTGTGCAGCTCCTAAATAATAATTCAATTTGCAATTCAAGTTGGGCCTGAAGGTGATACCCGATGTGAGGCCCAAAAATTGAATTTAACTGAGGTAGGTCGACCTCATTAAATTTTGGTTTTTTTTTCTGGTGTTTATGGTGGGAGTTCTCGTATCAGTGTGATACCCAAGAAGTTCGAGTGTTGCACTACTTAGTGCCATTTAACTATCAAGAAGATTCCTCTGGTTTTCGAGGGATTACGCCTAATCTGTCAACAATGGTAAACACACGACGGGGCTATTATGAGGAAGCTTCTGCATCTGACACACCTGTTCATACCAACATGCACGAAGTTTGAATGAAAGGGATAAGGATTAAGAGTGTGTCGGCTCGTCATCCATATGCACGTCTTGCTGATCGAGGTAAGATTCCACTTATAATCAGTTCTGATAGTGGATCGTCCACCATGACGAACCTATGGCCATGGCTTCGAGCTCGTCATCAAAGTCTGATTCCCAGGATAATGTTCCCTTGGCCGAGTTATTGCAAGCCAAGTCTAGGCCTAATTCAAATGTGGAACCATCCCCTGCTTCGTGTCCTGGTGTGACCTCCTCTCAAATACCTACTCCAAGTCTAAGTCAGAACCCCCTTCCTAATCAGTTGTCGGAATCATCTACTGGGACTTCTATGTACGCTCCAAGTCTTCATTCCTCTACTTCTACATCTACTCAGGGTGATCTTGCTTCCTCTCCTTCCACTCCTATGCCTGATCCTATTTCTGAGTCTGCTCCATCTGTACCATCACCTGTACCCCCAGCTGAATCTGAATTTGTACCACTTCCACAACCATCTAAGGATGCTGAACCTCGAGGAGTTACAATTAAAACAGGGCAATGTCGTCTCCCGTGTAATGTTCCTTCTGTACCTATTGATGGTATTTCTTTCCATCATGAGGAAAATGCACAACGATGGAAATATATAGTCCAGAGGCATATGGCAGATGAAGTTAACATCTCAGATCAACATCAGTCTTGCAGTCTTGTTATGGGGTTAATATCTCAGGCTGGGCTATCATGTACCATCATGGATGTAGGGCCCTTCTATCCTCGCTTAATCAGGAAGTGATTGCAAATCTTCAATCGAATTTTGATGACCCCAGCAGTTCTGACTATCAAGCTGTTCATGTTCGTGGTCATCGAATTGTGCTTTCACCCACTGTGATCAATCAGTTCTTGGTCGGCCTACCACTCAAGTTTCTACTCCATCTATCCCCACTTTGAGCACCCTGGCTTCTGCGCTCACGAGTGGTTCTTTCACTGTTTGGCCTGCTATTGGAATTCCTGTTGCTGCTCTAAGTGTCAAGTATGCCATTTTACACAAAATTGGCATTGCTAATTGGTTTCCATCCTCACATGCTTCAACTGTCTCAGTTCCTTTGACCACATTTTTGTTTCAGATTGGGACTGAGGAAGTGGTTGATGTTGGCCTCTTCTTATATAATCAGTTGTTTCGTCATGTGGGTACAATTGGCATCAAGATTCCCATTGCATTGCCACGATTCTTCTCGGGTCTCCTTATTCATTTACAACCTGATATCCTTAGGCCCTTGGATGCTTCTAGCCCTCGTCCACGAACTATATCTCTCAGCTACCGGCTATTTCAAGGGTCTCATGTGGCAGATATTGAGGTGGCTGATTGTCCCGCTAGTGCTGGGCCATCTACTCGTGCTGGATCATCTGAGCCCTCTGACATGTCTCGATCTGACGTTACTTAGGTTGTGACATATCTTAAAGCTGAATCTCGAGCGTTGGGCTCATAAATCTCTTTGTCGAAGGAACGTAAAACAGAGATTGACACACTTATTCGCTATCTCCAGTCAGTTTCATCTGCTTCGCCTGCTCCATGATTCTGCTTTGTTTTGTTTCATTCTTTTTGTGTTCAACAGGGGGAGTATACTACTGTGCACTGATTTTATTTTGATATAGTTTTTTTTTTTTAGTTGTAGATGTGTGGTTCCTAGCAGTTTTTTTTTTGTTGGTTGGTTATGTACCCTCTGTAAATTTTTCTTTGAATGAATGATCTTATGGCTGGCTGCATATCTCAGTTGTTGTTGGTATTTGGCTTCTGGTATGACTTTGTCTTCTGATATGGATTAACTATCTGTGTTGATGGATGGTCAGTGCACAAGTGGCATATCTGCTGGATGTTTATGCTTCTTTACTGATTGAGGTGTCATGGCTTGGCTGTTGACTAGAAAAAGATTGGTTGTAGTGAATTGACAAAAAAGGGGGAGTTTGTTAGGTCTATATTTTTGTCAATTAAAATATTGGGATTATTAACAAACAAAATCACTCTAAGATATAGGTGATTGTTAAGGATTCCTTTAAAAAAGGAATCTAAATCGAATCTTGGTAGGATGAAATATATCTATCGTAATCTGATGTTTGCGGGTGTGCGTTTTACTAAAGAAAATATTCGAGTCTGTGGCTTGTGAAAGTCGAGGAGAGCAAGACGTCATTCATCAGTTACACAGGTTTGTAATGGTATAACTTAGTTGCTGATGAAGATACTGTGTACGTTATAAGCACAGAGTGAAGAAAAGGAATATTGAGAGAGCACTTCGCGTTGAGGAATCAAGTCAAAAATTTAGGGGGAGCCTGAGATTATCTCTACAAGATTCATGCGACATTTAGGGGGAGCCTAAAGAGTGCTATAGTTATTTTATTAACTAGTGTATTTGTGTAACTAGTGAAAATGGTTACTTATTATGAATCTTAATAATATTCCTAATCTGAGCTAAAAGCTCTCCAGATGTAGGCACATTTGCCGAACTGGGTTACCAAAGTGCTGTGTTATCTATTTTGTATCTTTAGTTAAACCTATAGTTAAGTGCATGTGGTATAGCTAAAGGGTAATTAACAGTATCATTGTTTTCAGATATATTTCTCTCTATCCTATTAATTTGTCATGTTTCATTATAGTGTTTTAGTTTATGTTCGTTATAGTTTTGCACTTTTAAAATGTACAATTTAACTAAATTCGTGTGTTTCTTAAGAACATACCATTTTGATTAATGTATGCAAATTTTAGCTTCACGACTCTGATTAGAGGTTGTGCAACAATTGCAAAAGAGTCGTCGGACTAGTGAGTAGTGAAAAAAATACAGATTGAGTTGAGCATCGATTTGAGAACTCATTGAAGTTGTTGGATTAAGATTTCCATGTCTACAGGTATTTTTGTCCTATGGAGATTAGACGAAGAAGAAGAGGAAAAGTGCGGGAAAAGCACAAATAGAAACAAATTACTATCTCTAATACCATATCATATATATCACGTAAATAAAGGTATATATAACATCACTTTACTGATTTAGTAAAATGGGTATTTGTACATCAACATCAAGGACAAAGGTAATAACCACCAGAGTAACTAATAAACTGATTGTTAACTTAGTTAACAACATTTCAACAAACTATATTTACTAATAGAAACCCATTAATTTCTACAAAAGATTGTTGTCGAGATGCATGACTCTTATGGTAGTACTGTCTTTTTTTTCTGTCCTACATCTATAAACTTGCTAAGGGATTCTTTTTGTAAAGAAATAATTATTTTTTTTTCGATTTAAAGCTTGCTGATACAAATGGCTCATCAACAATGCCACCATCGCTACTTTGAGTTCTTAATTCAAAGGCCTGTAGAGGTACATGCTTAAACTTGTGTAATATTTACAAATACAATGAATCATTGGAAATTAGAGGCTGTGTGGATGGGGCTGACTTAAGCTTTTCTGGATGGTATTCTTTTTTTGTTTTGTCTTTTTTTTTTTTCTTTTTGAAATATGATATGCCACTTATCATTTAAGGGAATGAAAAGAGACTTGCATTTGATTTGTATTCTGGTTCTGTTAATACCTTTATTTGTGCTTCATCACTTTATAATTGTATTTTTATTTATTCTATTTGTTTCATGTTTCATGTTTGTCTTTTCAAGGATAAATTATTATTATAACAAATATTTGTTCTAATAATAATTGTAAATTTGGGTAATATTTATTTGAAAATATTATGTTCCGGTGAAGACATTTCAGGAGTTGAAGGATATGGTATTAGAGTGAAACGATGAAAACTTGGGCGATCTCCAGATTGGTGATATTTCATATCGTTTGTCAGTACGAAACTCCTTTCAATTGTTTCTGTTTTATGTGGGCTATGGCATTACTGCATTTTATGTTATTGGAGACTGATTCAAGGTTGGTAGGTTGAAGTTGTGAGTTTAATTGAAAGGGATCTTTAGGGGTGAAAGAATTTATTTGATACTTAGAAATTTACCCTATTTGATTCTGATTTGCATTGTTATCCTTAGAGACACAATCCTACTATAGCAATTGTTGCTTGAGTCATAATCACCTATTCAGTTGCATTAGAACTTTATTTTGAACATTATTGCTCCAAGCTTTTCTTGTTTTTTTACTTTTAAGATATTTAGTGGATTTTAATGGACAGAGAAAGATATAACGTGAATTTCCTTTCTCAGTGTGGGATTTAGACTCAACTCTTCCTTTATCTCTTCCTCTGAGCAGATATGTATCTCAAGCTACTACTAGAAAAATAGATTTTCTTGACATTTTTTGGAAAAAACGTCAAGAAATTAGTGATTTCAAAGATAAAATGTCAAGAATTGTTACGAAAAGACAGAGGTGGGTCAATTTTTAGCTTTCTTGACGTTTTTTAAACGTCAAGTAATATGTATTTTTCCTTGACGTTTTAAAAATGTCAAGTAATACCTATTAAATTCTTGACGGTTTTAAAAACGTCAAGAATGTTTATAAATTTGACATTCTTGACGTTTTTTAAACCTCAAGTGATAGGTACTTTTCCTTGATGTTATAAAAATGTCAAATAATATCAAACGTCAAGATTTTTTAAAAAGACTAAAGAGAGGTCATTTTTTAAATTTCTTGACGTTTTTAAACATCATGTGAGATATTTTTCCTTGACATTTTAAAAACATCAAGTTTTATTAAATAATTAAAAAAATAAAAAAATAAAATGGGCCGAACATTGGTTTCCATTCGAAAAAGCTCTAAGATGCTTCACACAATATCCTTCAAAAATGAAATCCTTCCGTTCGAAAACCCTTCACTTCCGTCATTTGAAAACGTAGCTCTTAATCCGTTGTCCCTAACACTTCTGCTGACCATTACAATTTCTTCTTCAATGATGAAGCACCACGACTGACGGCAAACATCGACCATGATGACAAATACGAGTTTCCAATGGTTCTCCCTTCTACGACCTACGACTGACAACAACACACAAATCCATGACTACAATTAGAGCGGCTTGCCTCCAAGGATTTCTCCCTTTTTTGGTCTTATGCTCTGATGCACAATTGCGGCCAGCCACCACTTCACAAATCCCACCATTCGTCCGTCGATTAGGACTTCAAGGCGTGAAAAGAGATCTTGTCGGATCTCATCCCGTTGAATCCCTTTATAAAACTATAATTTTCCCCTCTCAATGAGTAGAGCAAGAGCACTCGATTTCTTCTACAAAGAGGCTCAATGCCTTGGCTATGTTGCAAGATCGGCCTTCAGTATAACCCTACTTCCCTTCTTTGTTTTTCCTCCTTCAAGCTCTCATCAATCCTGTTTTTCTTCAATTGCTTCAGATTCAGAACCAATTCAAATTGACTACTTTAGGCTCCTCCGTCTTGGACCTTGATTGCGCTCCTAGTTCCTGCTTCAAATTTCATTTCTCCACCTTTCACCTTCATTCCTCTAACTTTTCATTTCACATATAAATTTTGTTGGTTTTAGGTAGCTTGCCAAGAGTCTGGGGCCTCCCAGAAATGGAGGCTCTGTTTTGGGTATTGATATCAAGGTGAACTCTTTATCTTCTTCTAGGTTAATTAATTATGTTGAATCTTATTTATCATAAAGTTTTAATTTGTTAAAGAAAATATGAGTCTTGAAAACAGAAGGTAAAGGTTCCTCATGTGCATTTGTGATTCAAGGGTACAAATTGTTTGTGCTAATGTATGAACCTTTCCAAAACCAAATTGAAGTCACTATCCCCTAAGGTAACTTCACTTAGATCAAAAGTAGGACATGTCTTGTAGTATTAACATTGAAGGTTGTATTATTCCTCAATATAGATCAGCTCAATTGGTAAGTTGGTAATAGTCCTGATCAAGAATATTTTTTTTTTCTTTTGGTCTCTTCATGTTTAATGATGTTAAAATACTAGTATAAGTTAATAACTCAATCACTAGCATTTATTGGAAGTGCAAGATTTGTGCAATTGTTTGGTTAAGGGTATACAACATTTGCTCTTTACCTTAGAAAATTAAAGTCATTAGACAAACAAAAGAAAAAATTGTTGATACACACGAGCATTTTGGTAACATTTCTGATCAAGAATGTTTTTTTCTTTTGATCTTTCTCTTTGAATGACGTTATTACTAACAGTACTCAATAACTCAATCATTAGTTTATATGGAAGTGTTTTTATAAATTA
>JBBPDI010000009.1:11319230-11330014 GCA_037974545.1 Cucumis variabilis | reverse complement strand
AAATCAAATCGAAGAAGAAATGGGAAAGCTCGGAAAAACCAAACCCTACGTCAGTTTGGAATTTTCGAGTACTTCTTCTTGGAATATGGTGGGAAGAGAGAGAAAAAGAAGAAGAATTGGTCGAAAAAGGAATTTGTGTTTTGAAGAAGCTGAAATTAGAGAGAGGCAATGCGTGTAAATAGGAGGAAATAAAGAAAAAGGTCAAAAGTGAGGAGAGATCTGGAGCGTTGACGTGGACGGTCCAGATTGAGCCGTTGTGTTGTTAGATTCGTTTCCTATGGACACGTATTTAGAAGAAAATAGTGGGTGGGAGGTGTATCAAGAAATTTTGGCATGAGATCCCATATTCTCTCCTCTTCTAAAGTTCTATAGAATTTTCTCTTTTTTTTCTTTTTTCTTTTTTTTTCCTTTTCTTCTGCATTTCAGAATCTTCTTTTTCTTTTTTTCCTTCTTTCGATTGATACTATGTCCAGATTCTGTTTTCTTTCTCTTTTCTCAAAATTCGAGCACGATCGGAATATTTATATCGTTCACAAGTCTGAGATTCGAGTGCCAATAATGAGAGTTGTGAATTGTTTTGATTGGTGAAGGTAAGAATCTATCTTTGCGGAAACGATTTTACTAACACCATCAATCAGCCACTGATTACATGACTACATAACAGGAAAACCCAAACGAATATCAACAAAGATTATGTAAAGTTCTATCCTTCGACATTGTGGCTATAGGTATTTCCAATCTTTAATGATTTAGGATTAACAAATTTCCTTACTCTTAAATAAGAATATACCCTTCACAACTGATTGTTGTATCAACCTAGTAAAACTAGGTTAACTTTAATAAATACAGCAAACCAACGACAAATAAATATTTATTTTTTAAAAAATTTAGGTTTGTCTTTTCTTATTATTGTATTTCTTCTCTTCTTTTGTGCACTTTTCATATTCTTTTTTTGTCATTTTTTTCTTCTCCAAATCTAAATGATCTCGTGTTTCAAATATAAACAATTGTATTGTATACCAAAAGATTTTAAAAAAAAAATTATTCAGATTTAGCTACCCCTAATTCAAATTAAACAATTGCATACAAAAAAATCTTGAAAAAAATCCTGCCCAAATTGTATAGGAAAGAGTAGGCAAATCTGAAAACAACCCATTAATCACGGGACATTTTTGATATTTTCTATTATGAGTCTGTAGACTTTTTCATTTTTTTTTTGAAATTGTTTTATATGGTATAAATATTTTATCGTTTTGTTTTATTTTTTAAAAGACCCATAAAAATATGATTTTCTACTATATTTTAAAACAATTCTATTTCTATAAACCTTTTTCAATATTTGTCTGTCTAAACCATTTTTTAGATTTGGCTTTCCAATATTCCAACTATTTTTTTTCATTGTCTTTTATATTTGGCACACTATTTTAAACAACCAAATAAAATAAATAAATATTTTGTATTTTGTACATGATATTAAACCGTAAAAAAATAAGAGAATTTGTAGAAAAAGAGAAAAGGACAATGGAAGGAAAAAGAAAAATTGGAGAAGAAAGAAAATGAAAAGAAAGAGCAAACCTAAATTATTTTTTATAAAAATAGCCGACTTCATGGACATTTTGATTTTGTTACACGGCTCGTAAATCTTAGACACACCTCAACTAATCTCTTGTAACAACCTACCTTAGGATATGAGTGTGAAGAAAACTCAGTAGAACTAGCTTACAATCCTATTTTTAAAAATTAATCATGGTAAATCTTGTATACCTTTAATAGATTAATTAATTAATAGTTAAGGAATCATTTTAAATGATATATATATATATATTCAAGCCTAATTGGATAGTTAATTAAAGTTATATTAATATAAAAAGGAAAATTATTATGGATAGAAAAAAAAATAAAAATATTTAAAGAATATGGGAGAAAAAAACACTTAATTGGACTTAATGGATTTTATTGTATTTTTTAAAATTATAAAATGATTAATTATACTAAGTTAATTTAACTAATACTAAAATTAATTATGAATTTTTTTTAATAACCATCTTTGAATTACAATTAGAGCATAGTTCAACTGGCATAAGTATACGAGAGACTATGAATCCCTCTACCTCAATTGTACTTGAAAAATAATCTTTTGATTACATTAATTTAATATATTTCAATAAAAAAAGTTGGATTAATTAATTATGTACATGTGATCTACCTCAATTGTACTTGAAAAATCATCTTTTGATTACATTAATTTAATATATTTCAATAAAAAAAAGTTGGATTAATTAATTATGTACATGTGATTTTTTATTTATTACAATAAATTATTTGATTTTTGAAAATTTGAAATTGGTTTTAACTAAATAATATTAAAGTAGGTTAATTTTTAGCACCAAAATATTTACGGCCTATATAATAAAATAAAAAAAAACGTAAAGTCGGTCATTTTTTTTAAATATTCTAGGTTTGTCCTTCGTTTCCATCTTACTTCTTCTCTTCTTTCTTCTGTAATTTTTCTTTTCCTTTCCATCGTCTTTTTCTCTATTATTTTGCAATTTTTCTTTTATTTTTTTTCAAACTATTATTATGTTTAAGATCGTGTATCAAATATAAAAGATCTATTTTTTTTTTTAAACTGTTATTTGGTTGTTCAAGATCGTATATCAAATATAAAAGATCTTGATACACCATCTTGAACAAAAATCATTGGATATTGGTGCATGTTTAGTTTGGCACAAATATAAAAGTTCTTGAAAAAAAATCTTTAGATTTGGCTACCCAAATGTAAATAATCGTGTAGTCAAATCTAAACGATTGTGTACTAAAGAATAGCCAAATCTAAACGATCGTGTACCAAAGAATCTTGATGGCCAAATCTAAACGATCGTACAACCAAATTTAAACGATCGTGTATAAAAAAATCTTGAAAAACTTCGTTTATATTTCGTTACCTGAATCTAAACGATCGTGTACCAAAGAATTTTGATGGCCAAAACTAAATAATCTTGTAGCCAAATTTAAACGATCGTGTATGAAAAAATCTTGAAAAAATCGTTTATATTTCGCTACCCAAATCTAAAGGATCATGTAGCAAAAAATAGCCAAATATAAACGATTGTGTATTAAAGAATCTTGAAGAAAAATTGTTTAGATTTGGTAGCCAAATCTAAACGATCGTTGACATACAATAATCATAGGGCTATCGGAGCTAGTGGCCAATTAATCGTGTGTTGCTAAGACATTTTTGTGGTTTACATTGTGGGCTTATGGACTTTTTCCATTTTCAAAATTATTTTATATAATATAAATATTTTGTGAATTTGTTATATTTTTTAAAAGTCCCTAATTTTTATAAATATAACAAAACACCAAAATATTTTACGACTCATGTAACAAAATAAAAAAGTCTATGAATCTGACTATATTTTTAAATATTCCAGGTTTGCCCTTCTTTTCCATCTTCTTTCTTCTCTTCTTCTTCTGCAATTTTTCTTTTCCTTTATATTGTCTTTCTTCTCTTCTTCTTATACAATTTTTCATTTATATTTTTTAAAATCATGATCTTTGTTTTCAATTAATCATAAATCTTGTGTTATTCTTTTTTAAGAGAAATTACATCAAATGACAAAAATATTTAGAAAAAAACAGTCTATGACACCTATTTTTTTTGCATATTGCTAATATAACAAAATTAGTAATATCAAACAGTTATCATACAATAATCATAGGGCTATCAGATGGTAATTAGAGGGTTATCAACTTTTAAATTTGCTACTTTTGCAATTTAGAAAATATAATGACATGGACCCTATTATCATAATTTTTTTGTTATTTTTGCAAGGGCCCTTTTTTAAAAGTTTTATTTGGTTCAAGATCATGAAATATAAAAGATCTTGAGAAAAATCATTAGGATATTGGTAATTATTTAGATTTGGGTAGTCAAATCTACTAAAGAATCTTTTTAAATAATCGTTTAGATTTGGATGATCGTCTAGCTAAATCTAAATGATCGTGATTTTAAATCTAAATGATTGTGTAGCCAAATATATTACGTGCACAAGCGACCAATTAATCATGTGTTAATTAGGGCATTTTTATTTTCCATTCTGGTCCTGTAAGCTTTTTTTTTTTTTTGAAATTGTTCTATACAATTTAAATATTTTGCTAGTTTGTTATATATTAAAAAAACCCATAAAAATATATTTTATAAACAATTAATATAAAAAAATGATGGCAAGAAAAAAGTTAAGGGAAAATTTCAATTTATACACTTAAACTTCGAGATTTGTCTCAATTTAAATCTTAAACTAATAATTGTATTGATTTAAACATTGAACTTTGAAAATTGTATCAATTTTAACTCCAAACTAATAATTGTAACAATTTACACTCTAAACTTTTACAAGTATCAATTTAATCCTGAACTTATATAAATGTATCAATTAATTAAGTCATCCATTAGGTTTTAGGATTTTTGTTTTTCAAAAATACAAAATATTGACAAACTATTTACACTTCATATAACAAAACCACTAAAAGACAAAATTTATTACACTTGATTTTCTTATGAAGTATAAATATTTTGTCAAATGTTCTATTTTTTTTTATAATTTCCCTATGTTTTATGTGGACACACTTATGAAAGTTAAGGGTTTAAATTGATGAATGTATGAAAGTTAGGGTTTAAATCGATACATTTATAAAATTTTAAGGTTTAGATTGATACAACTATTAGTTTGGGATTTAAATTTATACTATCCCTAAAGTTCAGGGTTTAAATTAATACAATTATTAGTTTATGGTTTAAATCAATATTGTAGGACATATTTACTTGGGCTAAAGTTCAATCGAACAAAAAATAAGCTTAAAACTCAAATACTAAATATGACCTAAATTCATATGGTTGAGAGCCTGTGGGTCTGGTCCATGGACCAACCATGTTCAAGCCTATAAGGTCCACCGAAGAACTCAATAAATAGACGGGCTCTCATCACTTATGGGGGTTGGAAAATTTTTACTCTACAAGATCTAAAGAGAATTCTTTCAAGAGATAAAAGACTCCTTAACTCCTAAAGCCGACCACATTCGAAGATTGAAGCCCCTTTGAAGATACAAACTTTCTTTCAAAAGTTTAAGAACATTACGTGCTCCGCTTCCTCAAATCAAGCATAAACATCCAAACAAAAGAGAATCAGAGAATCAAATACTAGAGATCGAACCACATTGCATCAAATCAACATAAATACAACATCAACTCAAACTCAACTCCACGAATCAAATTTCTCTTGAAATCTCATGCAAACACTAATATAACGCTCTAAAAATTTAGGTAATTTTGAATTTATTATCTTAATTTTATTTAACTATATTGACTTTATTGGGTTCTATTTTTGAGATATTTGATTGAGAATTATTTGTTTTTATGGAATTAGAATTAATTAAATATTTGTTGAGTGCATATTTAATTAATTAGTAGAACTGAATTTTTGGTGTTGTTAAGAATTAGATTATGTTATGTGTTGTTTTAATTAAATTGATGGATTTTTAAGAAATTATGGTTAGTTATAGGGGTTTTATCAAAATATAACACATCGATAAAATATTTATATTATATAAAATAATTTCGAAAACAGAAAAAGCCTACAGACCTACAATGAAAAATAACAAAAATGCCCTAATCAACATGTGATTAATTGAACACTTGCGCGCGTAATTCTTCTTGTTAATGATCATGATAAACGATCGTGTAGAAAATGATATTGTATAGGAAATGATCATGATCACGTACCAAATCTAAACGATCTTGGTTTAAGATCGTGTACCAATATCTTTTACATTTGGTACAGGATCTTGTGCCAATATCGTTTAGATTTGGTATACAATCGTGTAGCTAAATCTAAATGATCGTGTACCAAGATCCCGACAATTTTTATTCAAGACTGTGTACCAAATAAATATCATAACGATTTTATACTTGATACACAATCTTGTAGATTCTTTTACCAAAGATAGCAAAATCTAAATGATCGGGTACAGAGAGTCTTAAAAAAGAAATCATTTAAATTTGGATAGCCAAATCTAAACAATTATGTACCAAATCTAAACGATCTGTAAAAAAAAATCTAAAAAAATTGTTTAGATTTGTCTACCCAAATTGAAACGATCAAATCTAAACGATTGTGTACTAAAAAATCTTTAAAAAAATTGTTTAGATTATGCTACCCAAATTTAAATGATAAAAATCTAAATAATCGTGAACAAAAAATAGTTAAATCTAAACAATCGTGGTATATACAAACATAGTATACCGTGAATTGATATGACTACCCCCCACTCATTGTTTTAGAATAATGTTTGAACTTTATCCACTTGAATAATGTCATATTTAAATTGCCTAAGTTTCGTTTTTTACTTACATATTGTTACTTGTTTATTCTGTCATGTTACACATTTTAGATTTGACGCACAAATGGTCTTTTATACAAGATTTGATGTTGACATTTGGATGAATATGAAAAAAGTTTTTGGTTCGTATCTTATAATTTTGTTAATTAGGAAAGATCATTTCATGATTCCAAGACTTGTAGGAATTGTTTGTTATGCACAATACTTTTGCACAAATGTAACTTCTTGATGTAACTTCATAGTTATAACTTTGGAACTAACTTTGGAAATCCATTTACTTGATGTAACTTCATACTTATAACTTAGGTTGAAATTGCTTGAACGATTTATGAAATTATTGAAGCTTCTTGACATATATTTTTTATGATAAAGTTGGTGTTATTGCATGTTGCCTAGTGAAATTATTGAAGCTTCTTGCACATATTTTTTATGATAAAGTTGGTGTTATTGCATGTTGCCTAGTGATAATTGTTAAGATTATTATATTTGGCATTTTATAACAGGTTTATATAATAAATTGGATATTATTTTTTTATGTAATAAAATACTTTTAGTGGCGCTTTACTAAATGCTTACTTTTAGTAACATATGTTATGTCACTGTTTATTTTTTATAGTAACATATTGCACTTGCCTCTAAAGATGATGTTTTAGTGACAAATAATATTGTTGCTAAAAATTAATTTGTGACGTTACAAACATCTTTTGCGACGTATTGAAGTGTACAATAAAAAATTCCTACAATTTTTTTTAAAAAAACCAATACTTTTGCGATGTTATTGAAATTTCCAATTAATCACGAGGCATTTTTTGCGTTTTTCTATTATGGGCCTGTGAGCTTTTTTTGTTTTCAAAAGTATTCTATACAGTGTAAATATTTTACCGTTTTGTCATATTTTTTAAAAGATCTGATCCTTTCATTTATTTGAAAAATGAAAAAGGTAAAAGGAAATAGGAAAAGGAAATAATATTAGTTATTATTATTATTAAAGAGGATTCTCGATCTTCGTGCAAGGGTAAAATCATCACATCATTTTCTTCTTCAACTCAAACTAACCGCACGCCACTATTGCATCAACGTTGTCCAACTGTTTTCATCCATTTGTCGTCTCTCTGTCGAGTTGATTGGTTTTCTTCCAAATCGTGAGTCATCTCTTTATTCTAGTAACACTACGAATACAACTCACTTTGTATTTAATAAAAATTCAATGATCCCACACGTTCATGTAAGTGATATGAGAGTGAGAGTATCATATGTAATAAGTTTGAATAAGACTGGACCATAAAATAGTAACTACTAGATGTAACTCCGTTAACTATAGGTTTCTATTTCAATAGGATGACCTAGGTAAATTAGTCTTTGAAACAAAAGTCATCTCTTGATTATTGTACTATGAAAAGTGAATCTCTTACTCTTGATTGTTTATACTGTTCTTTCCTTTAGAATGAAGATATCTGTTGCTGATGATCTCAAGTTCAACGTATTGAACGTGAACTTGATTGCATGTTAAGTAGGAATCCTATTATGGAGATTCTAGCATGGTAATTGTTTATCATTTTCAGCAATACGTTTTACACGTAATGTGATTCTATAGATATTTTATTTTGTTGACTGCGGCTAAAGAACCCTTTTATCTTCATCATTAGTGTTAATAGCAAGTGTTCTTGTTCCATTCACTACAAGAAATCTGGCCTTTAATGTCGGTTTAAAACCGAAATTAATGGCCGGTTGGCAACCGACATCTATGCTAGCGCTATTAAAGGCTTTTAATGTCATTTTTGCTTTGATGTCGGTTTAAAATCGACATTAAAAGTCTCAGTAATGTTGGTTTAAAAAAGATATTAAAGGCCTTTAATGTCGTTTTTAATCCGACATTTTTTATGGTGTTATTGAAGATCTTTAATGTCAGTTGACCTTTGATGTCATTTTAAAACCGACATTAAAGTCTTGTTTTTGGATCTATTGTTATAAATTTATTTTTATTTAATCGTTGCATTATTGTTCATTTTTTATAAACCGACATTGGGTACGTGTAGATAAATATTTTATAAATATTTTTTCTCATGTCAACAAATCAATAAAATTAATATTATTTTAGAAACTACAATATTTTTCTTACATGTGTATACACAAAATGAAATCTTAATATTGTGTTTGTATATAAATTCTACAATAATACATGAAACAAGATCCTAATACAAGACTTAAATTAGAATTCCTAAATGCTTTCACAGTCTTCAACTTTCAACAATCGCTTCCATCTACACAATTGCTTAGCTTGGTTGGCTATCTAAGACCAAAATATACTTTACAATCTGAGGAAGATTAAATCCAAAATCTGCAAAATTATGTTGATGAGGCCAACATTTGCTCCATCCACAATAGCATCACAATAATTATGTGTTTCTAACCATTCCTTAATAAACAAAAGAAAACTTGCATGTAAAGCTAAGGATTTAAGATTACTGTTCAGAGGAAGACCAGTGTAATAAAAACGGATTCTCAGAGTTTCTTCATATTAGGTAGCCTTTGTTCTACCATTTTCCTTAATGGAGATGTTGTAGGTCAAAGTAATTTATTGATAAAAATTAGCACCAATTATCAAACTGAATTTATTTATAGAAGTTAAGCATGTTGAAGGATAGACTTCATTCCTCTTCCTCTTCCTCCTTCCAGTATATACTCACAAAATGAATCGATGTGTTGATAACAAGACGTACATGTACAATAAAATACATTGGCTATGAAGCCTAAACAATTTACCTACTTATTGGAAGAGCCTCTGTAGATGTCTAGGCCATATCTTCACTTATTCAATTCACCTTCAATCAATAAGAGAACTATGATAAAGCAAAAGAAACTTTAAAACAAATAATCCAATTAAAGAAACACAAACGTTTGCTAAAGTTGCTGTACAAACAAGAACCTAAAGCAAATAATCATTCAATCAATCTATAATATGAGGTATTAGGCATTATCCAAATTGTGGGTGCGCATCATCCTTAATAAGAGGCCAAAAAAATATTGAAAAAATAGTAGGTCAGGATCATAAGAGAATAATGATCCTGTTACACATAATTACCTTGATAAATACCAAATTGTGGGTGCATATCATTCTTAAATACCTCTTTATCATTTTTATTTGAGGCTAACAATCAACAAACCGACTCTTTAAATAGAACCCCATTCACCTAAAACTTAGTTCAACACATAACTCAAAGTTTCAAAAGTGCAAAAAAATGAGTAATGTTATCCAAAACAACGTTCAACCTTAGTCTGAACACCTTGAACAGATATTACACTATGAGTATCCAAGAGTTATAAACTAATACATAACACCTTAATTTAATTCAAACGGATCTAAATAGACTTATGATGCCTAAAACTAACAAAAAAAAAACCCGACTTGAGTCCTCACAAAAAGAGTGTTCGAAGAGTTCTAAAATACCCTCACACCTACAACATCAAACCTATTCAAAGGTAGACAGTAAATGGTTTCCATTTAATTTCTTTCCATGTGTTACAATAAAAGATATTGCTTTTATATTTATTAGATGTGTAACATACTTATCTAAAAGAAATAGACGTAGGGGGGCTTGCATTCTTCATAGGAATCCACGACAAACCGAGGTAAGTCTCCACAGGCAACATAACTTTGCTCTGACTGCAAATTAGGATGTCAGTCAAGTCCTGCAATATAACTTATGATTGTGATTTAAAAGATTTTCCATCATGTGTTAAACCCTTTAAATACAAGCCACATTTCATTTTATGTTTTTACAACCCTCTTTATACAACGTATTTCTAGGTAAACATTAAATATTAAATATGAAGATGCAAGACAGGAGTAGGGCAAAGAAAATTTATGAATATAGATATTAAATGAGCATAACAAAACCCATGGTAGAATAGAATCAAAACATAAAAGAAGAGAAAGTAAAACACCTGCCGAACGGTTAAGAACATATAAAAAAAAACAGATGCCTAAATACAACATATTGTTCAAGATAACTCCTCGATTGTTAAAATGAACAAAGAAAATTTGATGTATTAAGTATTGAAGAGATAGTGAGTGGTTACCAAACTGACCCCAAGAACTTGTGACTAAGCAAACATGTACAAGGTTAGATGGATCATCAAAATAGGTAAAGATCCTGAAGGATAAGTCAGCCCCAAGCCGTTGTAAGAAATTGCAGCTACTATTCATTTCACCAGTGGCTAATTACACTCAACCCTTAAATAATTCAAAATTGCAAACTCAATCAATTGATAGAGGCCAAAATTCTATTGATAGAGGCCGACATTTGCTCCAACCATTCCTTGATAAACATAATTGATACTCATTAATGTCTAACCGTATATGAGATTATTCCTACACCAAAACC
>JBBPDI010000009.1:11303707-11319130 GCA_037974545.1 Cucumis variabilis | reverse complement strand
ATCATATCCAAAATTAAATTTATATAATAAAGTTTCACAAACTTTATATTATAATATATCACTATACATTAAACTAAGTTCCCAAAGTAATTTTGAGCATTTCAAATTACAACTAATATGAATAAATCTCATTACCCTTTACGAGCTAGGAAGGGAACCTAATGGACCTACAAATCAGAAGGTACAACGATATAAGATTAATTGGCTAAACTCATTAACCACATTAATCAATATTCGTTAACCGTGTGTACACTCCACTAAAGACTCACAACTGAACTCTTCTCACTGTAGATATATTTCTGTGTCCATGGATATAGAACAGTAACAGTAAGTTAGTCATTCACGAGTGTTCGTAACACCAGTTGGATCAATTTACTGTTTTACTCCTGGGTTACCTCTAATCCTTAAATACGAGTGCTTCTCCAATGAACAGCCTGTTTATGGTCCTACCAATAAATAGAAATCACTTTCGTTCCATAGAAAGGGTATGACACTTTGTTCAAGACCTGGAGACACCATTTAAGGGAACACTCATCTACTTACCCTAAAGTAGGAAATGAGTGAATTCCATCCTGTGTAATTATGTTCCCAGCTCTCCACTCGGTCTTGTCTCCAAAATGATAAGCTTATTGAGTCGGCAATTTGGACACTCTCACCCTTATAAATCACAGGACAATCCCTCGTGAACAGGAGTTCATAACACACTAAAGATTAAGACTAAGTTACCTAGGTCATCTTAGTGAAAAGAAACCTAACTAGTTAACGGAGTTACATCTAATGGTTACTATTTCGCGGTCCGATCTAATGTAAACTCATTGGATAGGATACCCTCACTCGCTGTTAATTACACGAACGAGTTGGATCATTGCGTTTGTATCAAATACAAAGTGAGTCGTATCTATAGTGTTATCAAGGTTAGGTACCCAACCTTATCCCTATACTATAGACCCTTTAAGCTGATCTCGAACATTGATCCTTGTATGTCTCTACATACTGTTCAAGACTCATTAAACAACTTAGGATATTAGTTTATTGGATTTAGGTTATTAAGACAAAAATAATATTATAATCAATAACAATTATTACAATAATAATGCTTTATTAATAACGGTCAATGAATTATATTTACAATCTACGAGTTTTAAGACATAAATTCCAACAGTTCATCCACAAGATGTCCGACAACAATTTTGAGTACATTCAGTTATTGATCCTCAACATTATCCATTTCAGATACGTCCCATATACGTTTATTCTGAACCACTTGAACAACCTTTCAATTGGCACCTTTTTTTGGATAGTTGATGTAAAACACTTGATATGCCTGGATTGCTAGCATAATCGGTTCGTTAAGAAACAAAAAATAGGAATTCTATGTGTGTCCTATTATTTTTGTTATTGTTCCAGACAAACCATCTACATTCGAATAGCTAAACATGAAAATAACTTCATCTAATACACCGTAAAAATTATTGTCGGCGCTTCCACTAACACTGTTTGCACCGACTACCATGATTTCACTATTTTGTGTTGTGCATCAGAAATCACAATCTATCGTGTGAAACTGTACTCCACCCACGATGCTATCCATTGTAGGATCGAACGTCAAGTGAAGGTCCCATCACAAGTGGGAAGAAATCATGAGAAAGGTTGTCCTTCTCACATGTTTCGATGACCTAAAATTGTTTTGTTAGTGAATATAAGTCTGAAATAAGCCTAGATCAATTCCAAATGGATTTATATACTCTACATACCTGATCTCTGAACCAATCAGGAAATGTCTGTTGATGTCTTTTGAATAAGTCGACAATGACATTTGCCTAATGACGTATCGACCTCAAGTGTTTCCTAAAGTTCATATTTATGAGTACTTGTGACGACTATAACTTAATAAAACGTAAAACGCTATTGAAGTATAGAGTTGAAAGTACGTACTTGCCATACTCTGCAATTTCATTTACATTGTTCAACATGTACCAATGTGCCTGGCGTTTCTCTTCTTGTGATAGAGATCTTGAACTTGCTGCATCTGATGGTTGTACGTTTTACACTAACACTTCAAACTCACCAAGTACCTCATCTTCAGGAATGCTATCATCATTTTGTTCATCTTGAGAAAATCGAGTTTCAATATCACTTAGATATTTCGAACAAAAAGTACTTGATTTATTCATCACATATGCTTCGGCAATAGATCCCTCGGAATATGCTTTGTTTCGAATATATTATTTCAGCGTGCATAGACTTCTCTCAATGGGATACATCCAACTATAATTAATCGGACCAATATCTTTTTCTTTATACGGTATGTGAACAGAAAGGTGTATCATTATGCTGAAAAAGGCAGGTGGAAATATTCTTTTCAATTTGCAAAGTATGATAATGATATTTGCTTGCAATCGATCCAAATCACTTACTCTTATAGTCCTTGCGCACAAATTGCAGAAAAAATATACAATTCAGTAATAACTGTGTCACATTGTTCGGTAAGTATGCTCGAATACTAATAGGTAGAATCGATGAAGTAAAATGTGTCAGTCATGGGTTTAATTAATATCTATTATTTTCCTGTCTTTTTAATTCATACATCGTGAAATATTTTAAATGAATCCATCGAAAAAATTAAATGATTTCATGTACTTTCAAAACACAACTCACTCTCTGCTAGTCAACGTGTAACTTGCATGGCACTTCACCAATCTGTTACTGACTTCTATCAGGTGTAAATCCTTTCTTATTTCTAAATCTTGAAGGTCCAACCAAGAATTTGAAGTATCCTTTCATTTTCTGTTTAATATTCAACAATGTATCAACCAAGTTGTTACAAACGTTTTGTTCAATATACATTACATCCAATTTATAATGTATAGTAGACTTGGCTAGTAAGGCAATAAAAAAGGATACTTCTTTTCATCCAATTCAAAGTTTACTCATCATTGGAAACTCCAAGGAATGTAGTTATTCTAAGATATCATGCCCATTCAGTACCACTGGAGGAGGCCTATGCTTTACACTTCCATCATGTAGCTTACTTCTACGTTAAACATGATTATCTGAAAGATAACGTCGGTTTCCCATGAAAGCTATTTTTCCTTTTATCCCAAATAACGATTTACCTCTCATGCATATGGAACTGATGGAAACCAGCTTGGTATGAATTCGGTACTGTATCATTGCTGATAGAATAGATGAATAACCCTAGTACGATGTAGTTCGTCTCTCCCTTCTGTTTCCCTCTCTCTCAAGGAAGAACAGAAAATTACACTCATAACAAAAATACTAACTAACTTTCCCGCCCATAACCTTTTTTATTTATATTAGCAAAGCGTAACTAACCCTTCCCTATACTAAATCTTGTCACGTGCTCTTCACGTCTGTGAGATAATATCTTTTTTTCCTTTCTTGCTATATTGATGTAGTATCGGAGGTCTATCATTACTCTCTTTCTCCAAATTCACCTTGTCCTCAAGGTGGAAGTCTGAAAAACGTTGCTGTAAATCCTCTACAACTCCCATGTACCTTCATGTCGTGGCAAACATTTCCATCTTATAAACACATCCTAACTTCCAACTTTATTCTTCAAATAGCCATAGATCTCCTCCGGTACAACCTTTCATTCATAGTTTTCCGTCAACATAGGAATCTCCTTATTTTCTTTATGATGACCAATCACCTTTCTTAATTGGAAAACATGAAAAATAGGATGTATAGTTGCATTATCTGGAAATTCAAGTCTATAAGCAACTGATCCAACCCTTTCTAGAATTTTATAAGGACCAAAAAATTTAGGAGACAATTTTTCATTCCTTTTCTTCCTTAATGAAGTCTGTCTATAAGGTCGTACTTTCAATAGCACCAACTCTCCAATCTAATATTGGACCTCTCTCCTTTTTAAGTCAGCTACTTCTTCGTCTTGTCCTGTGCCAACTGTAAATGTTCTTTCAGCACTCCAAGCACCACATCCCTTTTCTTCAGTTGTTCATCCAGTGATGAGTTTGGTGTATCTCGATCTTCATAGAATATTAGAAGGGGAGGTAATCTACCATAGACAGCCTGAAAAGGGGTAATCCCCAACGAACGGTTGTAAGTGGTATTATACCAAAATTCTGTCCAATGCAACCATTTTACCCATTCCTTTGGTTTCTCTCGATAAAAACAATGTAGACAACTTTCTACTCTCCGGTTTACCACTTCAATTTGACCATCAGATTGTGGATGATATGTCGTGCTATAATTGAACCGTGTATTAGCCTTTCTAAATAGCTTTCTCCAAAAATAACTTAAGAACACCTTATCTCTATCTGATACTATGGATTTTGGAAACCCATGCAACTGAGCTATTTTTTAACAAAGTTATCAGCAACAATCTTCGCAGTATAAAGATGTTTAAGTGGAAGAAAATGTGCATACTTACTAAGACGATCAACTACCACAAATATTATTTCTAATCCATTGGCCTTGGGCAACCCTTTTACAAAATCCATGGAAATGTCTTCCCATACTTCATTAGGGACTTCTAGTGGTGTCAGCAACCTAGTTGGAGATAATGACAATGTCTTGTTACGTGACATATTAAGCATACCTCGCAATATTTCTTAATCTTGCTTCATCCCCTCCTAATATAGTTGTCCCGTCAATCTTTTATAAGTTCTCAAGAACCCAAATGTCCTCCAAACACGGAGTCATGATATGTATGTAAAAGCATAGGAATCAGTTTAGAAGTCTTCGCAATTACTAGACGACCTTTATACACCAACATATCTTGCTTCACTGAGTATTTACTAGTTAAATCCTCTCCTTTTTCTTTTATCTCCCGCCTAATTTGTTGCAATTTCTCATCTTTTTTAACTTCTTTTTTTATTACAACAACATCAATTATGCTCGGGGCTGTCAACTGATTCAACTGAACCGAAGGTGGCATTCTGGACAGGGCATCTGTCGCCTTATTTTCTAGGCCAGGTTTATATGCTATTTCGAATAAATATCCCAATAGTTTAGATATTCATTTTTGGTATTGCGGCTGTATCACTCTCGGTTCCAACAAAAACTTGAGTGATCTTTGGTCCGTCTTTACCAAAATTTTTCTACCCAACAAATATAGACGCCACTTTTCCACTGCCATGACTACGACCAACAACTCCCTCTCATATACTGATTTAGCCCTATCTCGTAATGTCAACGTATGGCTATAATAAGCAATAAAACGCTTGTTTTGATGCATCAGTTTCTATCTCGAATAGCATGCTAAAATCCAACAAAGCCAAAACTGGAAGAGTCATCATAGCTTGCTGTAGTTTCACAAAGACCTCATGAGTTTCTTCAGTCCATTTAAATCCCACTGTCTTCAACAATTGTGTCAATGGAGCTGTAATTGTGCCATAATGTTACATAAACATTTGATAATATCGGTTAAACCTTGGAATCCCCGTACCTCCCTCACATTAACTAAGCGGCCATGCCTTAATAGCCCTTATTTTTTCTGGGTCAAAATCCACCCCCCTTCCCCAAAATAATATGCCCCTAGTAATCTACCTTAGATTTTGCAAAGCTGCATTTCTTCTTATTAGCATATAGTTCATTCTTCCTCAATACCTCCAAAACTATCTTCATATGGATTAAATGCATCATTAAATCACTGTTGTATATTAGTATGTCATCAAAAAATACTAGAATAAACTTTCTCAAATACGGTTTAAACACAGTGTTCATCAGGGATTGAAATGTTGCTGGAGCATCAGTCAACCAAAGGGCATTACTAGAAATTCATAATGACCCTCATAAGTTCTAAATGCTGTCTTATCCACATCTTCTAAACTCATTTGGATCTGATGATATCCGACTTTCAAGTCAATCTTTAAAAACATTGTAGCTCCATTCAACTCATCAAACAATTCTTCAATCACTGGTATAGGAAACTTATCTGACACTGTCACATTATTTAGAGCTCTATAATCAACATAAAACCACCAGCTTCCATCTTTCTTCCTTACTAACAAAATAGGACTTGAATACGGACTTGTACTTGGCCAAATGATTCCTGAAGACAAAATTTCTTCCACCAATCTTTCCATTTATGTTTTTCGTTGGTGTGCGTAATGATACAGTCTCTTATTTACCGGAACCACTCCCTTCTTAAGGTGTATGTAATGTTCAATGGCTCTGCAAGGTGGAAGTGTTTTGGGCCATTAAAAACATCCTCAAAACTTTTAAGTATTACAACCACTGATTCTTCTATTGTCAATTCTTCTTCCCATGAATCCTCTTCTTCCCGTATTTCACTTTTCTCTAAAGCTCTGCATTTAACTAGGAAACCTTGATCTTCTTCCTCTAATGCCTTCATCATCAAGACTGACCATTGCCTTAGTTAGGATTGGATCTCCTTGTATAATCACCTTCTTCCCTTGATGTTTAAAAGTCAACATCAAATTTTTCCAATCTACTTCCGTTGTTCCTAAAGAATACAACCACTGCATCCCAAGTATGGCATCCACCCCTCCGAGTTCCAAGGGTAGGAGTTCATCCACAACCTTCCAATCTCCCACCATTAACTCTACAGCCTCACATATTACTTTCCCTTTGACTGTAGTTCCTGACCCGACGATAACACAATAATTCAATGTCTCCTTTGTACTCAGCTGTAGTTCCTTTACCAATTTCTCTGAGGATAACACGATAACCTTGTACTAAGACTCCCTACAGGTTGGACAATGTTGTAATTCCCCAAACTTCTTCCAGAATAATACACAGTCGTACTTATAGACATGAATAGTTTCGTATTTCAGGCCCAAGCCACAATTTTTGTTTGGCTTCGTAGAATGAACTAGGGATATTAGTACCACACATTGGAAATGCACATTTTATTATATCTAACATCATGTCAAAGGATTTGTTGTTCCAACCATTGAGAACCTTTACATGCATCAACGTAACTTATAAAAAGTTCAGGATGAAAATTCTGAACAGTCGAAGGTATAGCTCACGACGTACTTGGTTTAATAACTCCTGAAATATATTCATCGTCTTCTATTTTACACCTATATTGAATGGCATGTCATTCTCCAAATATTTTTGTGTCATTTCTTCTTTATATTTAATCGGAGCTTGTAAATCATGCAGCATACCCAACATTTCATTGTCTTCAGAAAACATATTACTACCGGTTCCTTCATAGAAGGGGTCACTGTTAGTTTCTTTATGGAAACAGTCTCTACTAGTTCCATCATCAAATCTTTCTATACCTCTATACAAGTTCACTGGCTCTGCTTGATACACCCAATCTATGTAGGAGGGGCATATTCCAATCGTTAATAAATGTCTCTCCACACCCTCTAATGAGCCCTAATTCGAGTTCATACATCTTTTACATGGACACTGATCACTCTTTATTTTAAGTGGGGACTTAGTTGTTTTGCTTTTGTATAATACGATTGCAATACGTCATGAAGCGGGTTCATCACACATAGGATGCTCACTTTATCTTTCTATATTGCATGGTTAATTCTATACAATAAATCGTGGGTCATGATCATAGCATGCAAAATGCTCACTATGTACCTCTTTATTGCGTAATATCTAAGTCCTCGTTGAGTACCAGTTTTCCTACCGTTCACCCAAGTGCAAGCGAACAATAAGTTTACCTGGATGATCCAGGGTCTAACACAGAGAATTGGTTAAGACATTAGTTCTAGGGTCTACTTATCACTTAGGCGTTATGACAATGAAGTTGAAAGAATAATGCAATAACTATTGTCACTTACTTACACCTAAAGACTCATGCACAAGAGAATAAATTATGGCAAGATGAAATTTCAGACAACTAACTTGTGCAAGGAAGGCGTTTAAGGAAGGAGTCATGCTATCAAGCGAATAAGATATATGTCCACCTTGATGCGATATAACTCACCAAGCTATCTTATGATTAAGGCGTATCCACAGTCATTGAACGTCACACCTGGTCTCCTTTTAGGATCCAAATGCCTAAGGCTGGCAAAATGGTTTATATATAGTAATACTTATTTATTCTACTTAGGGTGGTTCGCATTTAAGGACAACCTCTTGGTGTCTTAGTCCACACTTGTTTTGCTTTCGAGATACAAATGAAGGAAGTCCTCTCGCAAGATTGAGAAAACTCTTCCTTACGTGTGTGAACTACGTCCTTACTACTCACCTTCTCGAGTAGTTGGCAACATACACTGGCCAAGTATAGAATGTAACTCAGCTAACACACAAAGTGGTATGAATAAATATTACTTAACGATAACACATCATAAACCTAAACTACAAATAGCACAAAGACAAATAAATAGTAGAGGCATGGATGGGTTGAAAAGTGTATAAAGATACATTGTATTAAAGAATGAAGGCCTTCGGCCAATGAACAATATAAATGAATATAATGTAAAGAAATAGTAAAATGGAAAGAGGAAAAAAATGAAATACAAGTTAGGGGGAACGAGGGATGGACTCTTCTCCCATCAAACTCTAAGCTTTTGCATTATTATCTGGTCGAAGAAGATGAAGGAATGTTGTACAAATAGTGGTAAGGCTAATCCTTCCCACCAACTCTCTAGACTGATGGCCCATGCAGGTCCCTCTAATGGCCTTTCCAAGCCTGCTTCTCTTAGTGGGGACAAAGTGCTTTTATCAGTAACTTTAGACGAAAAACTTTTATTCTTTTGAACATGTCAGCGCTAACCTCAATTCTATAAAGTCACATCACTCCAACTACCATTCGTGTCTTCTAGTGAGTCTTCCTCGCTTAATGACGTATTTTCTTGTCTGAAGATGTTATTAGCTAGGAGATTTTCCATCACGTGGCTTATGCGTGAGATGTGCTCTGTGATTTGCTCTTTTATTCTTGTCCACTTATCTTGCATTTAAACATGGCAATCGCGTAAAACAAGCATGATACCTATGTAAGATGTATTTCTAAATACTTATGTATTTACAATGTAAGTCACATGCTTTTATCATCTTCTTATGTGTTTTGACCTCATTATTCTAATAAAAGAGGTTATAATAACATGTATTTATACACGTTATCAAACACCTTATCTATCTGTACTCATCGACGAGATACTTGGAACTTATTCTATACTCAACCAGGAACTTATTCCTAAGTTTCATCCAACTCTTGCCCATCGTTAAAGATCTAGAACATAAATACGTGTAATTAGTCTTACATTCCTACTCTCAAATGCAAAATTTACTCCATGAATAAGCCACACCTCACAAGTATTCAATATCCCAACTTTCACTATATCTAAGTTTAAACTAAACAATCTATCTAACACTTTCAACTAACAAGCATTAAAAGGTACCTAACACTGCGAACAAATTATCATACAATAAGGTCTACCATAATTCTAACTAAATAAAGGCTACCTTTACTTGTAACAAACAAATCATGTTGTTTTCAAGTATTTAAACCATTTCAACAATTTAAAAATTTTCAAATTCATCAATTTCATCAATTCAACAATTTCAATACAATTAAATCTCTCTATAACAATTTCAACCATTATTATCACAATTTTAATCATTTAAACCCTAACATATTACAATTTTAAAAATTTCATTCATACATATAATTTTATTCTTACTAATCTAATCTACAATATACAATATATATATACAATACAAAATACAATATACACAAACAATACAATATACAATGATTTTTACTTATTCATGCAATAAATTTAATAATAAACATACATACAATATACAATCTACACATACAATATACAAATTATACATACAATATATAATATACATATAACCTAATCTACAATCTACAATATATTCATATATATTTACTTAGAAACAAAAAAAAATACAACATTTTTATCGGTAGAGATGACAAATTAAGTGGACGGTGGGCAAGGAGTCGATGAACGACAACGACGGTCGACATCAGATGGAAGATGGAGCTCTCTTTCATCTTCCTCTTTTCTTTCTCTTTGTGTTATGTGAACACGAAACACTAAAATAACAGGAATTCTCTCAACACATCCCAAAAACGTCAGAAGAACGCCCAAATTGCGATGTCAAAAGTGAGTGCGTCATTCATTCTTTACGTAATACCGCCGTAGTCACTTATAGTGTCATGAAAACGTTTTCAAAATCAATCAAACTGTCACAATTTCTCTCGAAGTTTGTTAGTCTCGACGTCGGTAAAAGCGGACCTATCATGACGTGCTACTTTTTGGCATCGCCGTAAGGTTGTCACAATTATTTAAAATTTCAACCTTTGTCGACGTGGTCAATGACATGTCGTCATAGATGACACAAATGTTGACTCCATGAACATACACGTCGCGATTGATCTGAATTTTAATAATATTTTCCACTTTTACTGATGTCGTGCTCTTCCACGTT
This sequence comes from Cucumis variabilis, assembly GCA_037974545.1. NCBI lineage: Eukaryota > Viridiplantae > Streptophyta > Magnoliopsida > Cucurbitales > Cucurbitaceae > Cucumis > Cucumis variabilis. Next base: position 11,308,750 of record JBBPDI010000009.1, on the reverse strand, counting down.
GGCCTTTCTTGGGGCAATGGTGACATGTACATGCATGGCATCGTGGAAAATTTATATTATTATTTAAATAAAAATTTTCCGTGATGTCTTCATGCATGGTGTCGTAGAAGGCTAATGCTCTCTCGACATCTTCTTGTCGACATCAACATATCTAACCAATGTCGAACCTTCTCTATGGTGTTGTGAGAAGCATGTTCTTACGATGTCAGTTATCCAGATGCTAATTGTGGTGTCGAGATATTCTCGATTTCTTGTAGTGATTTACTGTAGACCTTTTAGGTTACAATTTGAATATGAACCATTTGTATGTTAACCACATATTGTTCAAGTAACATCATATAACCTTAGACTTTTGTTCATTGGATTGGATTAATGTTGTCTAAAAATCAAATAAAATACTTCTTATTTATTTTATTAGATTTATTAGATAAATAATTTGTGTTCTCCCTCGTTTTTGCTCTGTTCTTGGTCCATCTTGCACCGATATTCATAGCAACTCTTACTTATTGATTGACACAAACTTCTTGACTTGATAGTTAACAAATATTGATTAGCTCGGTATAAAAGAGTTTAGTTAGTTAATCTCGAATCGTTTGAGCCCATGATCTATAGGTCCATTAGTTCCCCTGCTAGCTCATATGGAATAAACATATAAGAATATATTAGATTAGTTCGAATAGTTCAAATTAGTAAATCAGAGAAAAACCGAAAAGTATATATGATATAACTATCGATTATCATTTAAAAAATAGAGTTTTATGTTTAAATGTGATTTGAATATCAAGAATACAAATGAGAATTCATATTCAGATACTAAAAAATGATGGAAATGGTCAAAGTTGTAAAAAGTCAATGAATGCGAATTAAGATTAAGGAACACTTGAATACAAATTCAAATGTGATTTGAATTTAAAAATAAGTTAAATTTGATCGACTTTATATTCAAATGTGATTTGAATTTAAGAAAAATGAATACAAATTCATACTTGGAAGGTCAAAATTAGTCAAGGATGACTAAATGGTAAAAAGTCAAAATGTTGACTATTGGTTTGAAAACTCAAATTTTGACTTTGACTAAAAGTGTTAAAAAACCATTTTGTTGTTCAACTGAGGTAAGTGAAAAAATTCAACATTTTGTTGGATAGTTCCCCTAATTCTTAGTTGAATATCTGGTTGCATGAGATGTTAATAGCAAGCCCGAGTTAATGGATCGTAAGATGTTGGACTTTGGTGAAATTGAACATGCAATAGTTCGTTGCTTGTAAAATGCTTATTTTAAAGAGAAAATCGTGAGGATGGCAAAATAATGGATAACAAACTGGAAAATAGCAAATCTAAAAAATATTTTGATTTATAGCAAAATCGCCTAATGTAGACATTTTTTTACTTTTTCAACCAATTTTACCCCAGAATCGTGGATACAATGTATTTGCAAATCATATCTGACAGATACAATGTATTTATGTAGGTTAAAATGATGGAATATAACCCAGAATCACGGATACAATGTATTTGCAAATCATTCAGTTTTGTAAAAATATTAAATAAATATTTATTTTTGGGATGGATCTGATTGAATCAACATCCCTATATTTATGCCGATAATTTATACTAGAATTTTGTATTTGTAGGTTTCAAATCAAGTAATTAACAATTTATTTAGTTGTGGTTGTTAAAATTAAAATTGTATCTTACACCTATCATTATGATGCATTTAATGTATATATGATTATTCAAAAAAAATTGATCTTCCCCGTGCTACTTGATTGATTTCCCTAAATTTTTCATATTTTTAATAACAATTCATTTAACATAATAATAAATTGAAATTAAAGTTGTATCTTACCCCTATAATTATGATGCATTTAATAGGATTATTCTAAGAAAATTTGGATCTTCCCCTATAATCGTGCTATTTGATTGATTTTTCTAAAATGATATCAAACATAATTTCAAAATTTTAGGATTATATTTTAATATCATTGATCTATTTTTCATAATTGTTATTTAACAATAGATTTTAAATTTTGATTTGAAATCGTTAAAATATTAAAGGGGCATTTTTAAAAATACCAAAATAAATTCAAATATTTACAAGCTATAGAAATTTTTTGGATTCTATCAATGATAGTCTTCTATCACTATAGCATATCAATAACTATTAGTGATAAATTTTGCTATGGGTTGTAGGTATTTTTTAAATTTTGCTGTTTTTGAAAATTCCTCAATATTAAAATTGTTTTAAAAATTTATAAAAATAGATATTGTTAATAATAATTTGAATTTCTAAAATTTTATCATTTCTAAAATCGTGCTAATTATCCACTTATGTTATTAAAAAATTTATCATCCCTTAAAATCATGTAACTTCATATCTCAAAAACAATGGTAATCATAAATTTAACATTTTTGGATTATTTATATTCCAAAATATTTATAAAAAATTTGAATATTTTATTTTTGGAATGAATTAATTGAGAAGAGAGGAATTGTTTTATTTAAATTGAAAAAGAAAAAAGGAAAAGGAAGATATTTAATGGAAAAGAATAGTATAATATTATTTATTAATAATAATAATAATATTATTATTTTAAGTATACCTTTTGGTCAGTGTTCTTCGTCCATCCCACTATTCATCATCTTCCTCACTCTCACCAAACCTAGCCACCGACAACACCTCCATCTCTGTTCGAGTGTTCTCTGTCCAGTCGAGATCTCCACCTTTGTAGTCATCCCTTCTGTCAACAGGAGAACTAAGCCGCAAGGAAACGTCTCCTCTATTGCACACCGCTAGTCGCATTTTTACTTCATTTGAAGTCGAGCGCCTTTGCGTCGCATGACCAGTCGTGTCGGCCTCCTTCATCACCATTCGTTCGTCGATTCTACCAAAACTTTCAGTTGCCGCCAGTCGTCGGGTTTTAGTGACTTTGTGGTTGTTGGGGTTTTGTTGTACTTTTTCTTAATTACCCCTTGGAGTTAAAATAATATCAATTTTTTGATCTTTTGAAAGAGACCAAAGAGGATAGAAGACGGAAAGGGAGAGTACAAAGTATGTTGTTGATGTTTGATATCGAATACAACGTTTTGGATGTAATTACACTGTATGTATCCTAAAAATCAAGGAGATATATTGTTGCTATAATTTAAAAGAATAAAATAAATAATCAAAAAAATAATTTATAGTCACAACTGTATCAATATATAAACTATAATTAAAAACTAAAAAGATATTACACTTTACATTTTTTCTTTCTGACCTTGACAAAATTTCAGAAATCACTTGAATCTGCATGAACAATTGAGAAGTATAATCCTGTTGAGAATAAAATTTTCTGAGAAGCAGAGCTCAAACGAGCGAAGAAGAAAATCCCTTGAAGAAGCTCACCTTTGTGCCAAACGAAAAAAAATCTATAATCGGTTTGATGAAGAATATGGTTGTAATCGGTTTGATGAAGAAGATGGTCGGCAAGAAGAAAATCCGTTTTGAAGAAGCTCACTTTTGTGCCCAACGAAAAAAAATCTGTAATCGATTTGATGAAGAAGATGGTTGTAATTGGTTTGATGAAGAAGATGGTCGGCAAGAAGAACTTTGATTTGCATCGAATGTATGAAGACTTTGAGGGTTTTGAGGAAGACGAAACTTGAAGCTTCAATCTTTTCTGCAACTGATCGAAGACTTTGAAGATTTGATGGAATCTACGAAAGTGGAAGATAGTGAAGTTGGATTCTTTTTGGCTTTGAATACCTAAACATACACATTTTCAACAAAGATGTGTTATTGAATTACAGTGTATTTGGATTTTAGATGAACAATTGTATTTAGGGTTGTTTTCGAATTAGGTAGGGAAATTTGAGATATTGTTCCATTTATTTATTTTTCAAATTTGCTATTCTAACAGTTTAAAAATAAATTTGCTATTTTTCCAAAATAATTCTTAATTTGTCATTCTTCTTGTCAGCCCTATTTTAAAGAAGGCTTTTACAAATTGAGAAAAACTTTTTACTCTTTCATTTTTTTCTTTAAAAAAATCACCAAAAGAAATTTCACCCATCAATTCTAAGCATACAATTCCCCTATTTCCATCACTCTTTTTTCAGTTCCTTCACTGATTGAATCCCACAACCTAGTTCTAAGTCTGGAGAATATAGCATATGAACACTAATAGTGGTTCGGTTTGAGAACATGCGGAGATTACAAACATTTTAGAGCTAGGAAGGTATGTTCAACTAAACCCTAGTTTTGATTTAATTAGGTATAAAACATGTTAATTTTTAATTAAATTAAATGTAATTAGAGTAATTTGGTCCAAATTTCACTTCGCATGCCTATTGTTTCCGTTAGTCATTTACAATAAGTAGAGAAATGTTTCTTAAATTCAACTCACAATTACATTTTTAATGTTATAAAATATGTGCATAGTAAAAACGAATGTTCCTCAACGATTAATCTACAAATACATTTTTTAAACTATTTAAATTATAATAATATTTATTTTATTTAACCTTTAAAGATATACATAACTTTTTTCTGAAATTCAACACACAATTTGCATTTTCAACATTTACTATATATGTTTCATGCAAATAGCTAGTTATAAACTATTTTTTTTCCTTAAAAAAAAGCCTTTAGAAACAAAGCAATGAATGTAGTGGGTAAGTGGTATATATTGGGACTAATTAATCAAATAATAGGATTCACTTGATGTGGCATAGTTTTTGTCCCATCTTTACTGTTCAATAAAGACAATATGTCTAATCAAGGTTGATGAAATACACCAACCACTAACTATCCATGTGATTGATGATATCTATTTCTTTGATATATATATATATATTTTTTTGGAAACAATCGTACGCTATTTATTTTTAAGAAAAATGGGAAAGATGACAAAGTTGAATAAATATAGTTTGTTTAGAAAATAGAAAAATCGTAACAGAGCAATATTAGAGCTCATATTGGAAAAATATAGGGAAATTGCCAAAAATAGTCTAAAAATGGGATAGAAAATGAAAAATAGGATTGATTTTGAAAAAGTTGAGATT
>JBBPDI010000009.1:11285989-11303607 GCA_037974545.1 Cucumis variabilis | reverse complement strand
ATTCAAATGATCATAACTCTTTCAATACTTAACCAAATTTAGATTTATTTATATCAAAATCTTCATTTTGAGATCCTTTAAAATTTACCTTAAGAGATTCCTTGTGAATAATCTCAGATTGCCCTCGAAACTGAACCACTCTAGAATCGCATAAACAACAATCCCTTTAACTTGACCCTACAATTTAACTTATTTTTATTCGTTTTTGGTTCACCATTTCTTCATAAAAGTTGTATTAAATTGGATAAGCTTTCCAAACATACCAAATAGAGATCCTAACTCCATTGGTACACCCTGAAATACAGAAAACATCAGAGGTCCCCTGAATTCGTGAGAAAATCCCCATGTCCTGTGTTCTTTATCAAAAATCATCCAATGAACATCAGAATTTGCTCAAGTTTCCTTCATAAATTTTGTTTTAAAATGAAATAGCTTTCAATAAAAGTAAACCTCACCTCTTAATTATGTTTGTGTAGCTCGGAATCTAGAGAAAACCAGAGGTGTGCTTAATGAACTATAGAGAAATAAATCTTGCAAACTCTTGTGCTCTTCAACCAAAAGTTCTTCAACTTCTTTTTCTTCCTCTCTCAACCTTCTTCCCTTGAAATCTCTATGGAGTTTTATTGCATAAAAGGTAAAGAAAATGATGAAGAGAATGGTGAAGAAGGAAAGAAATAAAATTGAAGGTGGGTGGTATATAAAAACAAATTCCACTGAAATAATTATCTTCTTTTCTCTTTCTTCCTTTCTTTTCTTTTGTCTTTACTTATTTAATAATTTTCAATGTGTATTATATATTTCCATATGCATATATAATTAATTTCTTCTTTCTTCTTTTTTTTTTCTTTTTTTATTCCTTTCATTTAAAAAGAATAAATTAAATTAGAATAGGCTAATAAAATATCGGATTTACATATTGTTTAAGTATGCTTTGAAATAATTATTGAACTATATTGATCATTTTATTTCAATTTACCAGCATGTTTATGAAAAGTATTTGAGTATACTTATTTAGAAAATGTTTCCAAAGCATGAGTTTAGAAATATTTCGACGAAGCATGTATTTGATAAGTTTGCTGATGAGATTGGCAAGCAATAATTTATTAGTATGCTTAAAGTTTCTAAAATAGAATTATTTACTGTTTTAGAAAGATGTTGCAAAAGCATGAAGTCAATGAGAAATGTTTTAAGCAAGAAACCATGCTTGTTCTGTATACCGAGTTCTCAACAATCAATGTGTACAAAGTTCAAGGGTATAGGGCTATGCTGACCACTTAGTCACTACCATCGAGTTTGGGTAGAATAATATGAACAGAGCTCTACTATCTTGACTAAGTTTAGGCATGATATAGTGGTTGAATTTTTATTTCATGCTTAGCTTCTCTCAAGTATTATATTCAAGGATTATTGTTACTAGCTCTAAAGTATCAGTTATTGGCTATCAGAATAGGATTATGCAATAAAATGTGCGTTCATGTGTGGCTAATAAAACATTGTCGTACAAACTTTCCTCTCTAACGCCCAAGTATAAGCGATAGGAGGTTACCTGTTAAGTACAGGGTCGAATTCAGGGAATTTCAAGTTCCTAATTTTTCTAATTATGTACAAAACAATACGGTATAGGTTGTACAATAAAACATATGTACAATATATGAACTATCTTTGTTATTTACATTACAATGCTTGGTAGTGCAAGGTGAAAATGGTAATGTGAAGAAAGGAAGGAAAATTGAATTACTAGATAGATTGATTGATACTTCAATACTTAGAGGTGATACAAACGTCTATTAACCACCAATTAAGATGGACACTTCTCAGTGTGATACCATACTTGCTCGCCTTTTGGGATGCAAATACACAAGTTAAATGACGCGTTATATCTAATCATCGTGAATGTAGTAACAGTAACTAATCCTCATTTAAGGTACACATCTCTCAGTGCTTTTTACCACTCACATTGACCTCTCAGTAATGTGTGAAGAAGATGAGCTTAGCGAAAAGAATGCATTATTGCATTCTATTCACCACTTGCTCAGCTAAAAGTGGTTCTCACCTATTTGGTGATTATGATATCTACTTTTGCTCTTCTTTTGTATGAACAAGGTTAAGACGCTCACATGTAACTGAACCAAACTCTTACTACATGCAATATAAGTTTCTAAGTATCAAATACATTATTCATTACTGTGTAGCTACTCAATCATACATGTATGGAAGAGATAAGGAAGATGGGAGAATGGAAGAGATAAGGAAGATGGGAGAATGGAAGAAGAAATGCATTGCTTTCATACATAGTATTTTAGACCTCTTGGTCATAACATCATGTTTACAAAGCATTACAATATAAAAGCACGAAGATGGAAATACAATAGAGGTGTAACGCCGCATAGTTTGATCTTTCATTCTCTTTGGCTCTGATTTTTTCCTATATGTGAGGGGGATTAATGGAAGTGGTGAAGCTCTCTCTCTCTCTTTTGCTTTAAGCTCTCACCTAAAACTCAAGGTAATGGAGAGGAAATGGAGAATGTGAGAAACTTGCTTTTCCAACCAAAGTGAGCACTAAAACAAGATAAAACAGGCATGAAGTTCTTTTGCAGTAAGCTTTTCGTAGAGTAATTAAATAGCCTACTTTTTCTCTCTATTTTCTGCTATTTTCATGCGGCAATCATCATTATTTTACATAAACTGCTATAATAACTTGTATTTCTACAAGTTATCGTATAATCATGATCGAGTTATCAGGCACGGTAGGTCAAGCTAGTTGGTATCATGATTGAGTTTCTGGGGTATAGAACTAACAAAGACAAAAAAACAAAAATTTATTTTAGAAAGGAAAAGAGTTATTGAAAGACATAAAGAGATAATTGAAAAGCATAAAGAGTTTAGCATGAAGAAGTTTTAAGACTTTACACTTTATGTTATGTTTTATGAATGATTCATGAAAAAGACTGAAGTTCATTTATTCCAAAAGTATGTTTCCTAAAATCGTCACTCACTATATCTTTTAACTTAACCTTTCAAAATGGTTTTTCTCTTTCCAAGTACAAATTATGCAGCTCAAAATGCTAGGCTTAATGGTGCTAGGCCAAATGAAATTTAATGGATAATGATAGTTTTTAAGGGATAATGGGTTACTTTGCTAGAATTAAAAATTATGATAAATTTTATGGTTTTCATGAAAATCTAGATTGTTAAATCTTTTCTGTGAGATTACTTTGTTTATAAAGGTCATTTTACTAAGTGGGTTGCATCTAAGTTTTGGTTAATGTTAGTGTTTTTTACTTCCGCTTGCAAATTGCTTAAGGTTTGAGGTTAAGAGTCACCTGGTATTGTTCAGACAGGGAACGATGTCGATTAACTTCATGGTGGCTCTCGGGTCAAGAGTAAGTGATCTAAGAGAGAGTGTAACAGAGACTCTGATCCAAAAGGGAGTCTTGTTGATGAGGAGCTTCATTGGATATGATTATTTGACTAAGAGTAGATAAGAGACATTATGTGGAGAAGAACGCAAAGGGGTGCAAAGAGATATTTTTATCTAATCCTTCATGAATTTAAACATAAAATACGGAAGAAAAATTCTAGACTTGAAAATAATAGTTTAAAGCTTTACTAAACACTTTCAAGTTTAACCAACTATTGGACAACCTATTCATAGTCTTATATAGAAAAAACTAAGTTCAGAGTTCCAATTCAGGTAACACCAAAACAAAAGTCAACATATTCAAATATTTATACTAGTTTATTACAGACAACGACAACTAAGTCTTCTATTAGCTTAATTACAAATTATCGTGCATGCATGGAATGAGCCATACAAAAATATAATCGAACTTCTAGCAGAGTAGGCAGATCTTTAACAGGTGCTAGAACCACGATATCTATCTGTAAAAGAATTAAACATTAAAAGGATGAGTTATAAAGCCCCATGAATGATAACTTTTAAAACAAAAAATGATAACGAAAACTTTGAGCAAAATATACAGAAACTTATCAAAGCAATTTTCTTTTCAAATCTAGCTTTTAACTTTCCCTTTTCTTTGTTTCATGCTATACCTTGAACTCTTTGTATCAACGAGACAATACTCTAAGCATGAAAGCCCTATCCCTTGATACAATACCTACGAGATGAAACTCTAGACGCCAGTAGCATCCTATCTTGTTATATCTATCATGAGATGGAAAATCTAGGCATTTGTAGAGGCCCACATCTCTTACCTAGTCTATGAGATGGAAACTCTAGGCATCTACTGGATACCTTCATCACATAACTTCTATGCACACAATCTCCCCTGATGGGTTGCTATCAACTCAGAGCATCTTGGTATAGGCTTAAACATATTCCGAAATCTCATGTTAATACTTTAACTTACTTAAGTTAGCATGCTTATGAAAAACTCTTACATTAAGCAAACCTCAAATCTAGCTTTACTTTAAATAATTTCTTTGCTTAAATATTTGTAGAAACTTAGCATTCAAACATATTATCACAAATCTTATGTTTAAGAATCATTTCTCAAATTGAATGCTTTAGAACTTTAACTTAATCATGCTTTCTCATAACTCTTTTCTAAACTTGAAACTCATGCTTTGTAAATAATTTCATAAATCTAGCATATTCAAATGCTTAAACTCAAAGCATGCTTTAAAACATAAATTCTTAAATCAAGCTTAGAAATTCATTTTAGTCACTCATAACTCGTGGCTAGGTTCTTGATTTATAGATTTGTCATATTTCTTCTTGCCTTAAAATAACAAGAAAACTTAAGTAAATCTTGGGTTCTAACTAAAAGAAGTTTCTTCAACTTCTTACATTTTTCGTTTCCTACTCGAGAACTCTTTTTTACTATCCTTGATTTCTTTGAACTCTTTGGGCGGTCTTAGATTGCTCAAGACTGGTTCTTCAAATTTGTCCCAACTACACATGAGCTCCCAACAAATTTAGAGCCTAACACAACAAGCCCTAACTTACCAAACTTGCTGTCACACCCTGCCACCAACTTGTCTGATATGATTAAGGGAGGATGTAATTGCCTAAGCTTTCTGGCCAACTCTCACTAGGAGATACTACACAGAACGCCTAGTCAGCGAACAAATCGAATGAAAAAAAATTAAAGATAATGCAAATGAGAAAATAAAAAATATGCAATTTCTTCATTTATAGTTAAAGTAGGATACATGGGTACAAGTACTTTATTAATACAACGGGACTTTACTATTTCACTAATCCCTAACTCCTTAACTATCTCACCTAGCTTCTAGCTAAATGCTTGCAAGAAGATAGTGGTTACTACCAAAATAGATTATGCAATTTCAAAATAGCACGTTAGGCAATTAGAATGATAGGACAAAAGCTGGTTGCTCCTCGCTATCTGGGGGGTGGGGAGAGCAAAACAAAATAATTCAAAATTTAGACGAAAATGTCCAGTGAGTGGGGTATTTTCACCTAGTTTCATCAAACCATAGAATAAAAGAAATACTTATTCATATTATTCCAGGAAAAGAGAAAATCATATAATTCACCACCAAAATTCGATTCCTTCTTTCATTAGGCCATTAAAAACTTTGTTTTCTCCAAAATCATTTATAATACTCATTTGTAGGTTTATCTCGCAAAGGGCCTATGCATTTAGTAATTTCTTTGTACCATACTCCAACTCAAACGTTTACGACAGTCTTTTGCTAGAGTGCCGCTAAGCAAAGTAGCCTCAATATGATAGCATCCCATCGTATTTATAACCCATGGTAAGTCCACTAATGCCAGATCACATAGCCAGTGAAGGCCATCCCATACTACACGGAAAGTATGAGACATCCTATTCCAAATCACACAACACGAATATGTCATTCTACCCTAGATCACACAACAGGGATAGAGTATTTTCATGGTATAGGCTACAAAGTCATTTCATCATATCATAATGATGGAAACGGTAGACATACACAATGGAATAAGGATCAAATTTTACTCTAATTGCAACTAAACAAATTTAGTAATCAACATGCATAACAACCCTAATTGAAACAAAGATAGGGTTAAAAGAAAAACTCACCTTTGATGCTTTTCTCTTCTTGTAATCTTCTCACAAACTCTTCACAATCTCCTCACGAATTCGAAGTCGGGAGTACCACTAGAGTTACCCCTATTCTCCAGACTTAGAACTGAGTTGTGGAACTCGAATGGTGGAAGGAAAAATAGAGAGAGATAATACCGTTTGGAGGAACCTAACTCTTAGGTCTTTTTGTTGTTGAGAGAAAAAAATGTTCTTGGTTTATTTTGTAATTCTCAATTACAAAAATTAATCCTTGCATTTCTCAAACGCAGGGGTCCTTTCATCTTTGCAAAAGAAACTTTTACAAGCAAACTACATGCAAAAGTTTCTCTATCTCACCACTTAGCAATCTTAATGGGGTAGGTGTCTTGCATGCAATAAGCCACTTGCATACCATATACAAGTGATAAGTTTACCAAATCTCAACAAGTGTTATTATTTAAATTAGTCTAAGGGCAATATGGTAATTTAACATTTAAATCAAATTCAAAGTTTGACTTTTTCAAGTCCAAAGTCAACATTTTGACTTTTTACCATTTTGTCCGTCTTGACTAATTTTGACCTCCCGACTGGGTTAAAGTACCATTTTACCCCTGAGACTACATCTTGCTCCTTTGGTCCCATTGATCCACTATTGAACAATTGGTTTAATGTCCAACATATAAGCTTAATCCCTCTCAGGATAATGAGAGAGTAGGGCCTCTTGTTCAAGACTTGGATTCAGTCCTTAAGGGACCAACCTATCTACTGTTCCTAAAACGGGTAGGAGTGAATTTCGTCTTGAACCCTATATGTAACACCTCGAGTGCTAAGGTAATCGAGTTACTCTATTTTAGGATTTTAAATGTTTGTTAAGTGCAATTTATCTCTTTTAGATTGGAAAAGAACATTTAATTTGTGGAAAAGAAAAGAAGTAAAAAGGGTAAAAATGTTTGGAAAATAATAATAATAATAATATGTTGTTTTTATTATTATTATTATTAATTAAGTAAATAAAAAAAGAAATTAGGATTCCCTCTCTCTCGTTTGTAAAAACCCAGTACTGCATCCCCCTATCGTTCGCGTGCGTCTCCTTTCTATCCGATTTCATACCGATCTGAAGCCCAGATCGTCATGCCTTCGTCCAGCCTCGTCCATACCGGTCTCTGCCGCATCAGTTCATCGGCCAAGGTTGAAGCAACCACACACGTCTCTTTCCAAACGTGTGTGAGTTTTTTCGTATGTCGTTGTCGCTATTTTGTTAAAAAAAATTTGTAAGGATGAAATTGATGGATAATTGTAAGGTTTTACATTGTGAATTCTATGAGATGGATGTTGTTAATGAGTCAAATTAGTGTTTATTCTTGAAGGTGACATCGACGTCTCGACGTTAGGATCCGTGGGTGTTGACCATAAGTTTCATTGGAGCTAGATTCTTCATCTTCTTGGGTAAGTTCATGGATAATGTGGTTTAATGATTTGAATGAAGGAACGAATTGGAGAAAATACTGAGATTTATTAATATGTTTAGGTTGTGTTTGTGGACGTTAGTTCGATTAATGTGCTTAGGTAACATTAAGGTAAGGGGCTTTCTACTGGACTCACATATGGATTTGAGTTGTATTGTTTTATCTGAACTGAATGAGGATGATGGTTGTGATTTATAATTTTGAATGTAGACTTAGTGATTATTTTATGTTGTGTTTGATTGAAAATAGTATATATCTATGTATGGATGGATGTGGACTGGATATTTGAATGCATGTTGTGACTGAGTGGATAAATATATATATATATACATATATGAATGTTGAATATTTGAAGCTCATTGATGTTACTTAGAGGGGGTGGGTTTGAAATGACAGACTTTTGGTTTAGACTGGATGTATGGTATATTGTTGCGATTGTTTTCTTTGGAACTGAGGAGACAGTGTGGTTATGCTCTTGTAGACTGTGAAGAACATTATGGTTACTTAGTTAGTTGACCGATGTGTCGATATGTTTTTTACCGACTTTGAGGCTGAACTAGAGTAATATGACTGTCAGGGGTTAAGTGAAGAGTTTATGCGATGAGGTTATGAGAATGAATTGTGAATGACTGATAAGATGAAAGAATGGACTGAAGGAAAAAATTATTAGTTATCCTATTGTGTAGTTACCTTGCAGGTGTCCTACGGGATCACCACCTTTTTGTATCCTGCAGGATTATTTGACAGATATGTATTTCTGCAGAACACTAGACTGATTATGCATCCTTTGGGGCGTTAGACTGATTATGTGTATCCTACAGGATCACAAGACTGTGACTGTGCAGGGTACTTCATTAGGGAGCTAATAATTTATTTTTCTCCAAACGGGACCAGTAGTGGGTCTCTTACTGAGTATGTTTGTACTCATCCTTTTATGTTTTTTTTTTCAGGCAAAGACAATAAAGGAGGCCGACCGAAGAGAGGTAAGAAGGAGGCGTGACTGCCATAGAGAATGTCATTCAAAATGCTTTCGCCTATGTTTTGTTGTTTTCATTAGGACATGAGACTGTTTAGAAAATTTTTGTGATTTAACAGAGTTATAAATTTTTGTTTTGCAAACTGTACTTCTAAAATTTTGGTTGATTGAAATAGGGCCTGAATAAAGGTTTCTTTGATGTGATAGATTTTATAAAGACTCATGTTTAAAAGAAGTGTTTTTCTATTAAAGTAATGACCACAGTTTATTTCCAAAAGTTGGATCTTTATACTGTGTCCCTAGCTATCCATCCAGTCTTACCCTTGAAATGGAAGGCTTATTGGGCTAACGCCATTGAGTTGCCCTCACATATGTAGATCTAAGGATAATTGTGTGTGATAGAAGTTCATAGTTAGCTCAAGATTAAGATTAAGTTACATTAGATATCTATAAACGAAATAATCGGTTTTATTAAAGTCAACAGTGTTATAACCTAAAAGCGATTATTTCATAGTTCCAGTCTTATGTAAACTTTTTACATAGGATATCCTCACTTTCATGTCTCCATGTGAACGATTCAGGATCACATCGTTTGTACTAACTACAAAGCGGGTTGCATCCATAGTATCCTTAGAATGAGGTGTCCAACCGTATTCGTATACTATAGACTATTTAGGCTATATACTTGAACTTGATCCACGTTTATGTCTCTACATAAAGTTTAAGTTTACTCAATAATAGTCTTGTGACCTTTGTTTATTGGTTGTAAGATTATAGTATCAATAACAACTTTATTGAATAGAATATAATTACAAACCACGAGTTTAGGACATAAATTCCAACACATAATTCTTAAAGGTACCATTTCAAGAATTATATATATACATATATATGAGAAATCATATGCAACATATGGTTCAAGAGTTTAAGATCAAAGAATAATGGCTTAAGATTCAAAGTATAAAAACATTGAAAATTTCAAAATTGGACTAGATTCTAGGGGTTTTACAAATACTTTAGACAAATCACTCACAGTCAAAATATCTTCTTGGATAGCCCCCGACTTTGGAACAAATTTGGAAGTTTCTCACGATCTTCAATGGATGAATTTGACAAAGAAATTGTGATCTTCCTTTGATCTTGCCTTAATTTTTCTTAAGTGAACTCCCAATCGTACAACTGATCAAAATTCCCCTCTGTATAGTAATTTTTTCAGTGATTCTGTTTTTTGTTGGAATGATTACTTCTGACTAGCGGTAGAGATCCTCAAATGTCAAAATTCCACGTGGTTCTGCCACTTCCTTATCCTAACTTGGATTGGGCGATAGGATCTAATAAGTCACTGACTCCTTAAGGATAACAAAATGACATCACTTTTCTTCGAGGAAAGGAACTCTTAATGCCTTCCTAGTTTAACGCATAGCTTCTTCATCTCGTGTGATCAATGTCACGGGTTGACATTACTTGCTTCCCCCTTAGTTGCATAGAAATTTTCTTTTGTTGCCTATCTGTTCTTTGTCACGCTTTTCTTCTATGCTAGATTTAAAAATGATTCGAGGGTCTCAAACTTGCTCTTAAACTTCTTAAACAAGGAAGACGAAACTTAATTTACTTGGATCTAACCTCAAGCTCTACTCTTTCTCTTTAGCTCAAACTAGGAGTGTTAAAAAATTGATAACCCGATCAATCTAAATTACCCAATCCAAACCATAAGGGTTAGGTTGGATTAAATTTTGTATTGGATTGGGTTGAGTTAGAAAATTGAAAAAACAAATTGAGCAGAGTTACCAGGTTGAGCAGTTAAGTGGTCGAGTTGACCCAACCAGACTCGATTATATGTAATATATATATAACCCTAAATACATTTAGGTTTAGCCTTCGTCACTTTTCTTCGCACTTTGCAAACGTTCGTTCTTCCTCTTTGCACTTCTACCATTACCATCCCACTTTCATCGGTACACTCACTTTCGTCAGCACTCCCTTGTTCGCACTCCCTAAACCCTAAGCTAAAGGTGTTCTTTTCAGCCAACACTTCATTCCTTGCACTTTCACCTTCTTATCGCATCCTAGTTCTTCACACTTTTGGTCGCCACTCTCAGTCTCGACTTCCATTCCCTACATCCTTTTTTGACTGGTTATTGAATGTAAGGAAGTTCTGACTCCCATCGTAATTCTAGCCAACAATATCTTTCTAGTTGTTTATTGAATGTAAGTTGTCAAATACATTTAAGTTGTAGTAGGTTGTTCAATAACCTTTATGGATTTTAATTTGTGCATCTTTTCACACCAACATCTACAGTTCTTGTTTATTACCATTAGGAAATTGGGTGGTTCAACGTTGAAGGAATAACAGAGATGATACCAAATGAGAAAAATGTTATTAAATATCATTGATAGAATAAAAGTTTAAAGTTTTTTACATTGTTGTAACTTTTTTTCTTAAGAATTCTTTTAAATTCTTTGGATTTTTTTCATTGTTCATAGACTTACATTCTGTTGAAATTTTATCTAAATGATGGATTTATGAAAAAAAAAAAAGACTAACCCACCAACCTTACTAACTTAACCCGATATTTTTGGGTTTGGTTGGGTTGGGTTAACCATTGCACATCGAACCGGTAGGGTTCATTTTTTGCCAACTCGAATACTTTGGGTTGGTCTATATATATTCTCTAACCCGACTTATGAACACCCCTAGCTCAAATTCACCAACACCCATGCCTTCTCGGGTGTCTCTTGGCCAAACACCCAAATGAAACTTGGTGTCAAACTACCTTCTTGTCTTGACTTCACTCTTACAAGGAAACTCAACTTGCTCTTAAAGTGAAAATGGTGAGACATGTGAGTCTTTTTTATTTAAAATACTTACTTGCATTCGAAAAAGCTAACCTCACACGATAGAAATTTATGAGGGTTTGTCTGTACACATTTTTAAGTGAACTTGGTCGAGATCAGCCTGAGATCCTCTATATTTTCACCCTTCTCAGTTGTAGATGCCTAAAAACATGCCTGAGAAGGTCCAGTCTCGATCGAACACAACCCTAAGATGGACTAAGATCCATCTAAAAATACCTTTTTATTTTTTATCTCAGTTTGCCACAGCCTCAAGATGTTCCTAAAGCACTTCTTTAACTTTTCTTTTTTCTTCTCAGTCCACTACAGCCTCGAGATGGCTTAAGAGCACATCTCTAAACCTTTCTGTTTTTCAACTTTATAGTCTAGCACTGAGATGCCCCTACCTTAGCACCAAAATTTGCTTATGTTTTCAATCTCGCTCGATATTTCTCAAGGCTAGCCTAAGGTTCTCACTTTTTTCTTTCTCTACCTTTTCTCTCGACTGAACATGGCCAACTCTTAACACCTCTATTATGAGATTCCACTTTAGGTACTTGCTATATTTTTAATCTGCCACGAGATGTTGTCATGAGATCCTTGACTTCACCTCAGACTCTTAGGAAAAAATCTTAGTCTCTTCTAAACTTTCTAAAAAGCAAATGGGATAAAATATATGGGTATTACAAAGTCTACATTGGAATAGTATTCACTCTAAATGGAGGAACAGTAGTGTGAATAAGCATTAAGTCAAATTATAGTACTTATCTAGGTAATTGTGCATCATGGTGACGATGTGGTAACCCTGATACTTGTTGATCAAATCATGGTTGTTTGGTTTACAAAGTCCTTTACGGCTAAAGTGTTTGAAGGCCACCTAAATAGTTTAGGTCTACTAAGTTTGTGCACTAGCACAAGTGGGAGAATATTTGGGTGTCTGTCCTAGTTTATTGTATTCATATATTAATTGTACTCATATGAGTTACTCTCTCACGGTTGAATTTAACATTTTTTAATGTCGCTAAGAGTTTTAGTCCATGTGAGAGTTTGTTGGAATTTACGTCCTAAAACTCGTAGTTTGTAGTTTTAGATTATATTCTATTTAATAAACAAGTGGTTATTTAGGACTTATTAGTGATAATTGAATACTATAGTCTTGAATCCAATAAACTAAGGTCCTGAGGCTATCTAGTGTAGACTTAAACGTTATGTATAGAGACATGAACGTGGATCAAGTTAGAGTATATAGCCCAAATTGTCTATACTGTATGAAAAAAGTTTGGGCGCCTTATTCTAAGGACTGGAACTATGAAATAGTTACTTTTACGTAATAACACCATTACTTGTATAAAACTGACTGTTTCGATTATTGATGACATATGTGACTTAATTTTAATCCTAAGCTAACTGTGAACTTCTGTTCACATTAAATTATCCTTAGATTTGCATAGGTGAGGGAAAATCATGAGAGATGGTTCAACAAGCCTCCCATTTCAAGAGTTGGGTGGATAGCTAGGGATATAAGGTGTAAGATGGAATTCACTTCTATAGGCTTTAAGGTTTGTAGATAGGTTGTTTCCTTAAGGACTGAATCCAAGTCTTGAACAAAGGGTCCCACCCTCTCATTGTCTCGATAGAGATAAACCTTGAACCCTAAGAACTTAAGTCTTCTAGAAAAATTAGAAGGTTAGATTTCGTGTGAAGTTAAGATGGAAAAGTAAACTCAAGAAGTGTCATTTTAAGTGTGTCATGGTAGGTATCAAAAAGGAAAACTAAGAAATGATGGTTAAAAAGTTAAGGAGGTTAAGTTGATAAAAGGGAAAATTTGGCTAAGTTAATAGGTTAGACGTTTTTGGCATGGTGGGCGGCCAAAAGAGAGGTAGATAACCTCTGAAGAGGTTGCATGAGATAGGCTACCAAAAGCAACTAAGGATGCATGGTCAAGAAGTGTTGATAACCTATAAGTGTGCGAGGCGAGATGACCTTGACTAGGTGTTGAAGGCATGCCCATAGAGGTTAATAAGGCATGGAGAAGCTGGCGAGGAGGCATGAGAACATGAGATGGGGTTTGCAGTCATGTCAAAGGAGGTTAGCAAGTGTTGAGATTGATGTTTTGGGCATTTTGATTAAGGATGGGCGAGGAAGTAAGGCTGGAGGCTGACCTTGGTGAGTTGGTTAAGTGGATTCCACGTGTCCTTTGCATGATTTAGTTAAATTTTGACAAGTTGGAGGTGTTAACAAATTCTCATGTAAATAGATCGTTTCAAAAGAGATTTTCTCTTAATTTACTCTTGCGTTTTGACATAAATCACTTTCAAAAGTTTTCAAATTGAGCTTGGTTTCTAGACACGAGCTGCTAATAAAATTTGAGGCAAAAAAGGTTAAGTTTGAGTAGAAGGAATGAAGAAAGGTCATTTTCACAAGGAATCTAAGAAGTCTTGATTCCAAGAATGCTACATAACCTATATCGTGGAGTTTTGGCTGAAATATTGATGTAAGAAATTTAAGACAATATAGAGCAATATATAGAAGAAAGTTTTCTCAAAAGGGTTATAGATTTTTAGTTATAATTTTTCAAAGTGGATTTAAGTTTTTATTGAATTCAAGGCAGTGTTGGTGGTTGGCTGAGTGTCAAAGATTGCAAAGCGAAATGGGCATGGGAATTAGGTTAAAAGAAGGTTAGTAGTGTGTAAAGAAGGCATGTTCTAGGGCATGGCCAAGGCCTGTGTTGCACAGCCTACGAGCCAAGGCAAGGAATGCAAAACGCGCTTGACCAAGGAGTCATACGATAACCCTATGAATAAGGGACATACGCGAGATGTTAGATGTAGAGCTAAGAAGGCATGGGGCGTAATCCTTGCAAGGTTAGCACGTGACAAAGCATGGCTAGAGCCTATATGCGTATGCACGCCTCTGTCGTCGTGCCCTACGTACCAGCCGCGAGATGTTAGTTGTTTTGATAGTTTTTTAGATTTTCAAGCAAAGTTTTGATATTTTTATGATCGAAGGGGATTAAATGGATTTATTTCCCATTATTTCAGGTCAAGCGAAGATCAAGCAAGTTTACAAGTCGAGGGTCTGACCTACGATCAGTTAGTGATAAAAATGAATTTAAAATTGATTTCTAAACCTCATTTATGATCAAATCTTTTAAGTATGACTTAATGTTTGAATATCTAAGTATGCTAATTTGGAAAGTGTTTCCAAAGCATGAGTTTAGAAATATTTTGATAAGCATGCTTTTGCTGATGAGAATTATAAGCAAGCAAGATTGTGCTAAGTTTCCAAAGTGTTTAAGCTTGAAAATGACTTTAGTATGTTTTAGTCTATACCTAAAATATTGTAAGATATATAGTAGGAGTGTAAGAATAACTCCAATAACCCGAGAACCCAGACTACCCAACCCATATTATAAGGGTTGGGTTATTTTAAAATGTGGGTTAGGTTAAGTTCAAAATTTTATTTTTTTGGGTCAGGTTAGGGCTTGGGTTGGAGATTGAAAAATTTTATTCAACCCAACCAAAACTGAATTAATGATATATATATATATATATATATATATTATATTTTTTATTATTAATTGAATAAATGGGGTAAAAGAAAAGGGTGGTTGATACTTAGAGATGGAAATCCGACAACCCAACTCAACCTATGTTTTAAGGGTTGGGTTGGGTTGAGTTGAGAATACTATTCGGGTTGCCAACCCAAACTATCCAAAAATATGGGTAGGTTATGGGTTGGGTTGGGAATGCTCCCTAACCCAACCCATTTACACTCCTAATATATAACAACCTTTTGGGGGAGATTTTTCTGTGCATAGAGGTCCTTTGATGAGGGTATTCAGTGTATACCTAAGTTTTCATCATTGGTACTAGATAAGAGATGAAGTCTTCTACAGATGCCTAGTTTTTCATCTCAAGAGATGAGGGTCTGTGCGAATGCCTAGTTCCTATCTCATTGTAGCTATAGTAAGATAGGGCACTACTCGTGCCAAGGTTTCCATCTCATAAGTACCGTATCACGGAATAGGGATTCTATGCCTAGTTTATTTTTTTTCGTCATGGTGATTCTTCGAGGTATAACATTTGAAAGAGAAAGTTTAAGATAAATTTTTAAGTTTGATACTCTTTAATTTATGTTAAGAGTTAATCGATAAAGACTTATTGTTTCAAAAGCAATTTTTATGAAACTGTCACTCACTAGGCTATTTAGCTCATCCTTTCCACATGTTTTCCACTTTCCAAGAAGAGATCGTAATCTGCAAGCCTAACTCATTCTCACCAGTCTGCTGTGCCAGTCTGTTATTAGGTTTTGTTACTTTTCGTTAGTACTTTAAGTTAACTCATATCATGTACATATGTGTAAATATAAGTTAGTCAAGTTGTTTAGTTTTCGATTGGTTAAAGTATTGTTTGTACTTATTGACATTTAGCCTTAATTTCAAAAATTATGTAATGAAGTTTGGTGAATCTTTAAATTTTGTGTTGGTTTGCTGCATGAGTTCTAAGTTGTTTAAAGTTTTTTAAAGTGATTATTAGTCAAGGTCAACTAGTATTGTTCAGAATAGGAGTGATATAGGTTGACTTTACATTGTCTCTTGGATTAAGAGTAGGTGATTCGGGAGGGGGTGTGATAGTTTGGTATCAGAGCATGATTTTGGAAAACATATGGGTTGGGAATGAAACAAGTTTAATTTATTATGGTAAAAGTTAAGATAAGTAATAAGTTATTTTACCGAAAGCATAAGATACTATGCCACTAAGAGGATGTTGAAGGGCTAGAAGTACATCAAGGATAACTGTTTGAGTCCACAATGAACCCAAAAGCACATTCAGTCCATTTAAATGCAAAGAGAGAACAAGATGATGCATTATATGATAGAGTGGCACAAGATTGATAGATGATTTGGCGAGGGAACCTAAGATGAAATTTGGGATAGAAAGACTCAAGGTGTTAGAAGCCACGAAGTTTACTGAAACAATAGAGACAAAGCAAGCAAAAAAATGGATCAAGACACTAGAGAATTATTTTCAGGTTATGTACTGTTCAAAAGAAAGAAAGGTAGATTTAACTGTGTTTTATTGCAAGAAGAGGCTTAAGAATGGTGGGCTTTAGAGGAAAACAAGCGAGAAGAAGTTTTTTGGGAGGAATTTAAAGAAATTTTCAATGGAAAATATTTCTCAAAGACATACAAGGATGAGAAGCGAGAACAATTTCTTCATCTGAAGGAGAACTCTTGATAACGTGAGGAACAATGTTATCAGGCGAGGAAGGGTCACTAAAAGACAAAGAGTGGTGGTTGGAGCTGATGTGACGTCCAACAGACACTTTTCGGTGAATGGCGCTGACAAGTTCAAAAGAACAAAAGTTTTCCTTCCAAATGTTGCCTATATAGAGCCATCTCCTTCGACTTAGAAGGAGACGCCTGAATGGGTGCAAGGCCTGAATAGGCCAAAGCTCTAAAGAGTTGCGAAAATGAATAACCTTTTGGTCATCTGTAAACATTTTCTTCTTCTCCGATTACATGTAAAAGCGAGAGCTTGACTCCTAAGTAGGGAAGAATCCACACTCCCTTTGTCCTCTAACTCGTAATATCTTCCATTCGTTATTCCTTTCCACTTTTGTACTTCTTTGTAATATATGTTGTTCATATTGTAAAATAGCCTAAGGCCTACATTCTTTATATATACTACATGTTTATACATTTTAAATCCATCATGTCTTGACTTTGATGGAAACGGTAAACATGTGCAGCGGAATTAGGATCAAAATTTTTACTCTATTTTTCAACTAAACAATTTTAGTGATTAACATGCATAGAAAACCCTAAAATAACAAAGATAGGGTTAAAAGAAAAAAGTCACATTTGATGCTTTTCTTTTCTTGTAATTTCCTCACGTGATTTTCACGATCTCCTCACGAAATCAAAGACGGGACTACCACTAGAGTTCACTTGCTATTCTTCGGACTTAGAATTGAGTTGTGGGACTCAAAAATGGTAGAAAATAGAGAGAGATGATATATTTGGAAGAACCTAACCTTTTGGTTTTTCCTTTTCTTTTTGTTTTTGATGTTGATGATTAGAGAGAGCAAAAATGAAAAGAGTTCTTGGTTTTTTATCTTTGTAATTCTCAATTATAAAATTAATTTTTTAATTTCAAATCCAAGAGTTATTTCACCTTTGCATAAAACTTGTTTACAAGCATACTACATGCAAGAGCTTCCCTATCTCACTACTTGGCATTCTAAGTGGGATAGGTGTCTTGCATGCAATAAGTCACTTGCATATCACATGCAAGTGATAAGCTTGCC